>OMOT01022857.1:2270-13020 GCA_900312575.1 Acanthochaenus luetkenii | reverse complement strand
TGACAGCAAGTAGAGCAGTCTCTGTGGAGTAAGAAGTCCTGAAGCCGGATTGAAGGGGGTCCATGAGGTCATTCTGAGAGAGGTAGAGAGAGAGCTGATTGGAAACTGCTCGCTCAAGGGTTTTGGATAGAAAGGAGAGAAGAGATACAGGTCTGTAGTTGTGGATGGCAGCAGGGTCGAGGGAAGGTTTCTTGAGTAGAGGCTTGACTCTGGCAGTTTTTAAGGAAGCAGGAACGTGGCCTGAGCACAGGGAGGAGTTGATGAAGGTAGTAAGGAAGGGTGTGATGTCAGTGCAGATGGTTTGAAGGAGAGTAGTGGGGACGGGGTCAAGGGGGCAGGTGGTGGCTCGGTTTGACTTGACGAGTGTGAGGACATCGTCTCGGGAGAGAGGAGGAAAGAATGCAAGTGTAGAGACGGGATGGGGGGGTAGGCAAGTTAGGAATGGTTTTATAGTTAGGAATGGTTTTATAGTTAGGAATGGCTACTTCTGCTACTACTTCTGCTGCTACTTCTGCTGCTACTACTGCTACTTCTGCTACTACTACTTCTGCTGCTACCACTTCTGCTACTACTACTGCTACTTCTGCTGCTACCACTTCTGCTACTACTGCTACTTCTGCTACTGCTGCTGCATTACTGCATTTACATTACTGAGCAGATGCTTTTATCCAAAGCGACTTACATGTCATACCGTTGGCGGAGGCGGCCATGCAAGGCTGCTCAACGGGAGGTTCAGTGTCTTGCTCAAGGACACTACGACATATTTCTTTTCGGGAACTCTACCTCCTGAGCTACTGCCGCACCTACTGCTACTTCTGCTACTACCACTACATTACAGCATTTAGCAGACGCCGCTGCTGCTATAGATGAGCAGTACTCAAGCTGCTCTGTGATGTTTTGAGATTTTGGGTGAGTATCAGTTGGAACTGCTGGAACACCATTCTGCTCATTGTATATTTGATAATATACAACAACTATTTTCACACACACACACACAGACAGACGGACAGACTTACCGTGCTCTGTTACCGAGCTCTTTGGCTGTTTAGTTGTGGATCTTTTGGGGTCCGCTGAAATACAAGACGTGAGAAGCTGAAGAGTTAATTCCTCACCTGCCACTGACTGCAGTATGAATGGAGACGAAGCTCGTCTCGACAAAGAAACGACTGAAAGGAAGAGTTTACATTTTACACTTTAAGGCGTTTAGCCAACGCTCGTATCCTCTATCCACTCTTATTCTTTATCCAACAGCTGGTTTTATATCTGACTGTTTCATGTCTCCCTTGTTTTGAGCTGTAACTGTACTTCCCTCTTGGGCCAATCAGTGTCATTTTGAATGCTGGAAAGCAGCGGTGAGACGCAGCCTTCCCTGAAGTTTAGACTAAATCTGATGAGTGGCGTCTGAGATGTCGTGCGTGACGGACGGACGGGCCGGGGCCGATCCGTAGTCCCGCTCCCTGATTTCATCAAAGAGGACCAAAAGCGACACCTCCCCTTACAAAATGATTGATAACACAAAATTAAAACAAATGGTGTTGCTTTTTAAAGGAGAGCAAGTAAGTTAAGCCCTTGGTTGACAAAATGATAACGCTAAACAGATTGTGGAGATACCGAACGACAAACGTCAGGTAAACCCTTTCCACCGGCACAACGTGGTGTTTGGAAGTACAACTCTTCAAACGTAAAAGGGACAAAGCACGCCAGTCTCACGTATACACGTGAGCTCGGACTTCGACCACCGCGGGCCGTCGGCGGCTTGGCTGCACTTGATGAGGTTGGAGGTTCCCGCCTGCCTCACGTAACCGTCTATACACTTGTAGCGAAATGTGCCGTTGCGTTGGCAGCAGTCCTCCGCTCGCGGAGGTTCAGTCAGCTCCTTCTGTGGAGGCTGTGGGCAGGGACACTGGCATCGGCCTGGAGGGAAACAAGGTGGCCAATTACAAATGTGGACTGCAGACATCCATACTTTTTTATTTTGTAATAATAGATGAATAATAATTAAAAGTGTGTTTTGGGAATATTCTTTGTGTTTTGTTTGACATCACCATGCAGTGAATATCAATTTGACTATTTAACATGTGATTATTTTTTTGCATGCGTAAGCCATATTGTGATATATATATATGGAAAAATGCCTTAAATTATCGTGATATTGATCTCCACCACATCAAGTTCCTATTTTCAATCTTACTTGTTTTTTTTAGGATTTAATCATCTGAAATGTTGAAATATTGTGGCTATATAAGGGGTGAAACTCCTCATATGTGTATTTGCATGTTTTATTTGTGTGTTATCTGTATGTTTTGTTGGTGTGTTTCATTGGTATTGATTAAACTGTGTGTTTTTTTGACAGACATGGCATTAACATGTGCTCTCTCATACACAGCCAATTATGACCAAAATCAATTATACTCATAATATTTCACATCATACCCAAATGAAAAACTGAGTTTATAGAGACCTTGTTTTGATTGATTGTATTTTTTCCTATGATATGATATTCACATTACTGGGATATTACGAGGCATTGGAGAACACTGTGTAAACGTTCCAAAATGTGCAAACGTGTATTTGTCCGTGTAGATGACACTGATCTCTTCTACACGTACAAATACTCCTGGGTTACAGTGTTGACGCCTCCTTCTCCGTGTCCACTCACCTCCGTCCGCGGCTCCGAGCAGACACGCCACAGTCAGACAGGCGGAGAGTGAACCCAGGTCCATCGGGCGGCTCTGTGGGGGGTCAAAACCGGTCTGCCATGGAATCCGAGACCGGCTGGAACCGTCATCGCTAATCTCCCGGCCGCGGTTCCTGCTTTCACTTTCTCTCGCTGGGCGGCCAGTTGAACCCGCAGCCTGTCGTCTTCATCTGTTCTCACTTCTGATTGGTCGGCGAGAGCGGCCATGTTTGTAGTCCCGTGGCGAAACCACGTCTGGACTACATATACTTTCATTTGATGAACATACACAATATGTTTTTTTTTAAAGCACAAAGGGACGAGAAAATAAATGACAGTAGAAAAAGCTACATTTTGTTTCATTTTCAAAGTTAAAACGTTTTATAAAGTGTTTAAATGATTTAAGAAATAGTTTACTTGGATGTGAAGCAATTAAATGAAAATGAATTACAGCCGACATTTTAAAATACAATAAAAGTATCACTTTATGTCTCCTACAGTTGCTAAGTAATTAATACGTGGTTTCTAGGTGATTATTATGGTGTTACCGCAGGGATGGATCAATATGCGTGTTACTAGGTGGTTGATATAGTCGTGTTTACTACCTGAAGCTGAGGTGAGCGGTAATTTCAAGAGGAAACTCGTTTTTACCGTCTTTCTCAAGTGACGTGAATGCAGCACTCCGCTCTCATGGTAACGTGCGGTCCTCCGGCCGCCAGGGGGAGGCAGAGCGTAAAGTGTCGGTTTTTATTGTCGTTGACTGTTGTGCTTAGTTTAGTTGCGCTCCCCTTCCGTTACATTCAACGAGGAGCTAAACGTTCGGACAAAGCTTTTTATAATATATGTACTTTAATGTGGTTAGAGTCCAGGTATTTCTAAATCCGGTGAGTTGAAAGCAAGCGAACGTTAATAACACGAAGTAGTGGTTCACGTATTTCATTAAGGTGTTGACAGTTCGGTTAAGTTAGCTAACCAGCTAATGGTAGCTAGTCAGTTTGCCCTGCCTCGCTCAGGTATCCCAGCAGATAGTCCACGTCATTGATGAAATACGGATGATTTAGTGTTTTATACAGTTGAGACATGTTTTGGAGATGCTGCTGCTGCAGTGAATAGAGTCCTACACTGTACAGCGAAGCGGCGTTGCAGCTCCATGCAGCAGAACGAGTGTCGCTCACAGGATAGCGGAAGTTCCTTGTTAAATTGAAGTGAAGTGAACGTAGTTGACGTTTGTAGGCTGAAAGAAGCTGCTTAGGTGCAACGATGTCGCTGTACGACGACCTGGGGGTGGGGGCCAGTGACACCAAGACCGAGGGCTGGTCCAAGAACTTCAAGCTGCTGCAGTCCCAGCTGAAGGTGAAGAAGGCAGCGCTGACTCAGGCCAAGGTAAGCCAGCTCAGACCTGGAGACGTGACTAGCAGTCATTACTGTACAGAGTGCGGCATTTTAGATATGGGGATGGATTTAATGTGTGTGTGTGTGTGTGTGCAGACCCAGCGGATGAAGCAGGCCACTGTCTTGGCTCCTGTCATTGATTTGAAGAGAGGAGGCTCCAGTGATGACCGGCAGATCTCAGACACTCCTCCACATGTCGCCGCCGGACTCAAGGTGACGACCGGCTGCCGACCCACACTGTGTCTGTCTGTCTGTCTGCAGTGTTTCCTTTACATTGGTTTAGCAGCAGTGGACCGACCCAGCTGGAAAAATTTAAATACAATGAAATTCATCATTTGATCCAGGGGCCTTGAAAACATTTGCAATTACAGCAATTGTCCAAATATTAAGCAGTAACATACGAGAGAGAGTTCTGTACTCCCTTGACTTGTGACTGGTTCCTGCAGCACACCGGTCCAACAACCACCAACCACCATATAGGCCTAAGAGAAACATACTGGCAAATGACATCCAACCCCTACATGTACAAAAATACTGCAGGAAATATTGTCTGCATCTGAATCATGTGTTTTCTAACGTGTGTGTCAGGACGTGGTGCCCGGCAGTTTCTCCTCTGGCGACGTGCTGATCCCGCTGGCCGACGAGTACGACCCCATGTTCCCCAATGACTACGAGAAGGTGGTGAAGCGACACAGAGAGGAGAGGCAGAGGCAGCGGGAGCAGGAGCGACTGAAGGAGATCGAAGAGAGAGAAAAGTACGACGTTTCTTTTGGCTGTAGTGGCACGGTGACAAAACGTGGCAGCAAAGGGATTCAAAACACAAATGAAATCCAAAATGCAAATCGGTGCACATAAGAATAACGAGTGTTTGTGTGGCAGGAAGAGGAAGGACCGGCACGAGGGCGGCGCGCCAAGCGGATTCTCTCGCTTCCCGGCAGCGGAGGGCGACTCGGACGAAGACGAGGACTACGAGGAGAGGAAGAAGAGAAGTGAGTGGATGTGGTCTTTGTGTCATGTAGCGTTTTCAGGATTTTCCTCTCTAACGTCGGGCCAATCCGTTCTTTTCCTTTTTCTTTGGTCGTCGCTCAGTTTTTCCAAAGAAGCTCTGTGACGTTTCTCCCTCGGAACTGTAGTTTTGGTCACATGGTGCACGATGCGCATTCAAAGGCCGGGATTGGTCAGGCGTCATGGAAGTGCTTGATATATCACACCAGGACTTTCAGGGGAATCGAAAATATAACAAACACTTCAATATTGCAGAATTACACAGTTATTAAAAGTGGAATTATACTGTCATTATCTACGATTTGTTGTGCAGCCCTACTTCACTGTTGTATCAATTTTCAACCAAACAAAATATCACATCACTTGCATGATGGCTACTGTCTCTCTCTCTCACTGTCTCTCTCTCACTGTCTCTCTCTCTCTCTGTCTTTGTCTCTCTCAGGTATGGGTGGAGCAGCCATCGCCCCTCCTTCATCACTGGTGGATAGAGATGGTGAGTCTTTAGTATCACCAGATGATCAGTAATTCTTTACCTCAGGAACTGACGAACACGTGGGTGATTTTCTCCGACTACCCTTTGAGTCCTGGGGTTATGGACGGGGCTTTGAATACAAAATCATGAAGAATGAAAAACCAAGGCACTCTTCCTCTGTCAGAATACATTTAAAAAAATGTTTGGGTAGAGGAAGAGTGCCTTGGTTTTTCCTTCTTCATGATCGTCTTTAGTATTTCTCAGAGCGGCTGTGATGTTACGATACCAGACGTTTGGCTTTGGTCAGAAATGTTGTCACAGTGCCTAAAATGTAATAATACAAACTTGAAACTGAAAAAAATTACCTAAAACTAACATTAAATAATACTTCCAATTGTTTAAATGCATTAATTATTGAAGTCTAAAAGCCATTCACATACAGTACGTTCATTCATTTTGAGGAGGGTGGACTTAAAGCTACAAAAGAGACATATTTAGCTGCCTGCACTCGTCTGCTCGCAGCAAACCGGTCGTCAGAGCCGAGGATATGATTAGTCGTCTGGATCATCATTTTCTAGTAGAAGCTTAAGCCAAACTTAATCTGTGTGATAATAAAAAAGCTTACATCCCTAAGTGTGCATTTTATACAAGCTGACTGATGTACATACGACCTGAAACACAAAATACAAAAAGTACCGGTCATGGGGAAACTTTAGTATAGTTCCACGTCTCAGTGCTGGTGGTCCATGCAGCACTACATGTAGGTGAGTATTATATGAATAACCTGGTTCTGTCTTCTCTAACAGGCTCTTCATTCTCCTATGAGGATGAAGGTCGTCCTGCCAGAGGCTCGAAGGCCACCATCCCTCCACCCGTCTATGAGGATTCAGAACGACCGCGCTCGCCTCCCGGACCCACCAACTCCTTCCTGGCCAATATGGGGTGGGTGGGATAAAATGCACACACACACACACACACACACACCATTGATATGCAGTGTACTGGGATAATTTTTTTTGAACACAACTGCTGCTTCTTTCTAATGCAAGATGAGATTCCTGCACTTTCGGCAGCCCCTCTGTCCAGGATTGGCTGAAACTCAAACTGTTGGCCGATTCTGGTTCTTGTTTCCTGTCTGGGCTTGTGGAGAGCAGAATTTTCCAACAGCGTCACAACCTTCCTTGAGTTTTCAGGCGCGGTCATCATGAGAAGCGTGAATGTCGAGGTAGACGGACGGCACGTCTGCGTCTCCATCGCGTCTAACCACACAGAAACCACGAACCAAGTTCACAGTACTCTCATCGCCCTCATCCCAGCACTGTCTGTCATCCCCACAGAGGTACGGTGGCCCATAAGATCATGCAGAAATATGGATTCAGAGAAGGCCAGGGTCTGGGGAAGCATGAGCAGGGCCTGAGCACCGCCCTGTCTGTGGAGAAGACCAGCAAGAGAGGTGGAAAGATAATCATCGGAGACGCCGCAGAAAAACGTAACTACACCCGCCATGTTTTCTGCCTCGCAGTCGGTGTTGGATATTTCGCTCTCTTTCAGTTTTTCTCACCCTCTTTCTTTCTCTATTTGTCTTTGCCCCCTCCACCCCTCCCCACACACACACCTTTTCACATCTTTTGCTGATCTCATTTAATTTAATGTCTTTTATTCATGCAAACGTCATCTTTATCTGTCGACTGCATGGAAAGTGTTCTGTTTCCTAGTTGTGACAGTCACATTCGGTTGTAGTTTCATCCTCAATGAAGTTTCACTGTTGATAATTTTGTGTTTACGTTTTTCATCCATCAGTGACGGCCTTTTTAGTATCGTTTGGCTGTACTCCTGTGGTTATGTGTGTGTGTGTGTGTGTCTTTGTACTTTTTCATTCTCTGTGTGTGACGGAGCAGCAGGATCCAGCCAGTCAGCTGCTGCTGACACTTCAGGCGGAGGCTCTACAGGTTGGCCACCACTCCCATTTTCTTTCTCTCATATGCATATTATCCTGTCATACCCTATTGTCTTGTACTAGGTAGGTATATATATATATGTGTGTGTGTGTGTCTGTCTACGTGCGTGTGTGTGTATGCATGCATACATGTCCGTGCGTGAAATAATTAGAGGTATTACTTACTAACAGAGCATAAAAGTGTGCTGCTATTATGGCTTCAACTTCATTTACACACTGATCTCCTCACCGGTTGCAACGTTCACTTTTGGCCAGATGATGTCGCAGTTGGATGCTGAGTTCATCACTGCTTTGGTCTCTGGGGGTTTATGGTTTCATAGTGAAGGATTCTTGCAGTGGTTATTGCACCTTGAAACGTTCCAAGATTTCTCCATATTTATTTAGGCAAGATTCACAGTCTGTATCCTTTTTACTTTACATTTGTTACCACACATGGTGGAGACACATGTGGTGGAAATGGCGTAAACCTGATAAGTTGCTTCAGGCCTCGTTGAACAAAGAACCAAAGGCCACGTGAGACTAACGGGGTTAAAGCTTCACGCATCCACGGGAAAAGGCATATATTAAAAGATCGATCTCAGGATTGTATTAATCAATATCAGATCATTCAAATGAAGATAGATTTGAATCGGAAAATTTAAAAAATGTAACCCAGCCCTAATGTCGTTAGTGTGACTGTAGCGTGTTTCTCTGACCATACCAGTTCTCCCATCCAGCTAACCAGTAGCCAGTAAATATTCTGTTATGGAGGAAACATGTGACCGTCATCTCCGTTTTCGTCCAATCAGCGGACTCCTCCAAGAAGTCTGAGGCCAATCCACTCACAGAGATCCTCAAATGCCCAACCAAAGTCGTCCTGCTGCGGGTAAGTCTTTTGTGTGTGTGTGTACAGTCTACAAAGACACCAAACGTTCTTATGGTTTCTTATGCATTACAATATTATCCCCAAAAAGTTGTATTTGTTAGAAATAAATCACACACTTCAGAGTACAACTTTTCAACACAGAGAAAAAATGGCCACTCACCATTTCCGTATGATCAGATTCTGGAGTTTAATTTTTAAATGTATTTTATTACTATAATTTTCTTTCTGTAACGCAGCTTCGCTCCTGGGACAGATCTAGGACCAGTTTCATTAGGCGTTGCAGTTTAAGAACGTCTCTTATTTGGATAATTACCATAGTCAATGCTGGTAATTTGCGTCAAATATAGAGTCTCACGAAACACAGAGGTCGGGGGTACTTCGTTAATTCCCTACATAACACCCGTGCTAATAGGGCTCACGCCGGCGTTTGTTTTGTAGAACATGGTGGGCAGAGGAGAGGTGGACGAGGACCTGGAAGGAGAGACGAAAGAAGAATGCGAGAAGTATGGCAAAGTGATCAAATGTGTCATTTTTGAGGTGAGAGAAACGCGCTGTGCAGTTCTGAAGTGGGATCGGGTGTTGTTTTAGCAGTCATACTCACAACAACCACACTTTCCTTCTCAGATTGCGTCCGTGACAGACGATGAAGCCGTCAGGATCTTTCTGGAGTTTGAGAGGGTGGAGTCGGCCATCAAAGGTCAGTATTTTCTTGTCTTTCTTAGTTTATTTGTTGGTGTACAATGGTTTTGCGGTCTCGTCAGTGGCAACACGGTAGGTGGCAGATTTTAAGTGTTGACATGACTGGTACCTGCATTTCACCACCGCCATGGGTAATATGTCATGTTTTCTTTAGAGTGACATTAAAGATGTTTCGTGGCCTTTCTGCGTCATATATCTGGACACCAGCTGGCTGGCCAGCTAGACTACATAGTATTCATATTTTGTCCACACATCTGAACAATGGTGTTCTCCTTGCTAAACTACCCGCTTAGTTTGCCGTCGTATATTACAGGCTGTTTTTGGATTTAGTTGATTTGTATTTTCTTCCATGTCTTGGCCTCCTGCTTCTCAACAGGAACACTGATTTGAAACGTGCATCAGAATGGGTCAAATGTCACATCGGCACATTGCCATGTTAGAAAATGAGTCTGATGTTTCCAGTATGTTTCTACCTTTACCAGTTCACTTTGCAGTTCTATCATATGTCTGAATATCTAAGCAACAGATTTTTGTAATGTCTTTTTTACATCAGCTTTATGTAATCTCATAACTTTCTTTATACCATTGTGTAACTGCTCCATTAACGCGGGTTAAAGTGCGTCCCAGTCTAAATGGATCAGTCCAGATCAGAAAGAAGGTGAGTCTCCCCACGGTGTTGCGTCATACCTGGCCCAGCAGCGCTGATGTAAGCTCGGTTCTGCAGGGAGTCTCCCTGCAGAACCGAGCTTACATCAGCGCTCTGAAAGTATGAGGAGCCATAATAATAAGGAAAATGTAACGATATAATGCATCTATAGATGATAATGGATGTAAGTCTGATTTGGCCGACACAGAGGCACAAACGCCGACTTCAGTTTAGAGGCTCACTGCGGAGTTTATGTCCACAGTGCTGCACGAAGGCATGAAATGTGCTGACTTGGTCCGTCTTAAGTGTCCTTGGAAGAAAATGGATTGCTACACACACACTCTGAGGTCATCCATTGATAAGGTTAACTGTTAGACGGGACAGAATGAACGCTGTGTGTCTGAACTCGGTCTTCAGAACAGCATCTACGTTTATTTCGTTGGTCTAAGCGGTCGACAGTCCCGGGAAACTACACTGATGTAATTATTTTTCCCATTTTGTTCCAAGAGTTGCCGGAGTGCGAGAGCTAGAGCAAAGTTGTTTTTCTTTCTTGGTCTTTATCACCGATGCTCGGGGGCAAAACGTAATCCAACTGCTTTTCACAACAGTTTGTTCCGCACAAAACAAATTATTTCTATTTAGACTAAAAGATATGACCATCGCCTCTGAAGTTAAAGGACAAATCCACACTAAGACACTACGACACTTAAACACTGTTAAAAAAAACAGATATTGGTGATGCACTTCGCATTTCTGGGTCCATTTATTTGTTTGGTGTACTTCTCTTCTTCTGTGGTTAACTGTCCAATCGTAGACGTTAGACGACGTGACGTCCAGATGTCTCCAGCAGCTACAATGGAGTTTGATATAAGAAAATGTTTCAGCGATCTAAAACATCGACGGTAAACGTCAGGTTCTGGTGTCGGCCCCTCAGAATCAAAGAGCGAGGGCTTCGTTCTAGAGCCGCCATTTTGCACCGACGTTCAACAATCATACAGGGAGAAATCCATCGTAGAAGAAGAGAGAGACAGTAGAGG
>OMOT01022853.1:8507-19718 GCA_900312575.1 Acanthochaenus luetkenii | reverse complement strand
CCTCAGGTAATTACACTGTAGGCCTGGAAAAACCTGGAGGTCCCGATAGAGCTCCCTTAATGTAGAGATTGTGCCACTCTTTTATATCACAAGGGCAGAGATTACGTTCTCTACACGTGGACTGGAATAACAAACATTAACAAACACAGAGCAGCGTGACACAGAACAAAACTCTGTTGCATTTTTTTGCCTGTTAAACAACAGTTTTCAGTCGCACTAATTATTCCACTGATTTACAACCATAAAACATTTTGGATCATCAGCTCTTACCACGAGCGAGGCTTTGTATGTGATCTGTACCGTTTAGTCTCCGTCATCATTTTACAGTAACCATCTGCTGATGATGCGGCTAAATAAGAAAAGGACTATCCACTAGGGATGGGCTGATTGAAACTGGTATCAATACTCCAATACTCACGTAGTACTCACCTGGTATCGATGCCCTTTGAAAAGTATCAATTTAAAAGTTATTTTTAATCCACAATGCGGTTGCGTCATTCAAGCGTCATAGTTCCCACTACGAGGTGGAAAACTCCCCAGTTCCCGGGTGTGTTGAAGGCAGAAGTGAGAAAGCATCATGAAGGGGCTTTAGCTTCATGGACTTTACAGCTTACAATGTCCAGAGGTTTTACAAGACCAAAAAAACCAAACTGATTTCTTGCACTCAAAGGCAATTCAGAGCCATTTTCAATTTCTGGTTGTTGGTTTACTTTTACTTATTAATAAATATATGGTTGTTTGTCTCTTTTGGTCGTTTCTCTTCTGATACACTGCTGTAGTGTGTTGGTCATGTTAAATAAAAAGTACATTAATGTAACTGCTTTGGGGTCAGTTCTTAATGTAAACATTAATATTTTAATAAAGCACCAGGTTAGAGGGTTCCTTGTACAATTTACAGCATTAGTTCTCTGAGAATCTCTTTCATATCCAAGCAAAATTGGTATTGTAACTGAAATAACCCTAACAGAATAGATATTTAATCAAATCAATTTGGGAAATCAGTGGCGATACCCAGCCCTAGAGGAGTGTGGTTATTTTGTATAGACAAATTCTTCATCAAATTGACAGAAAACGTAATATATCATGATATACAGTACATTGTTATCGTGATAGAAGATTTTGTCCAGTTTTTGCACTGAATTTCACATAGATCACTTCACAATAAAAATAATGTGGCCCGTACATCTTCAGGGTTCCCATGGGCCTTGGAAATCCATGAATGTTTTTAGATTTCAGAAAAATAAAACAAGGCTTAAATATTTATTTTTTAATGAAAGTACTTGATTTTTGACAGTTTTAATATAGCACCCAAATTCATCAATATGCCTCAGTTCTCTGGACTGCCTTCTGTCCTAGCATCAACACTTCACATCCTGAAAATGCTATGTTGAATACTTGCATTGATATAGCAGCAATTTTAAAATGAATAATTTCACCATGATTTTCTGACTCGACAAAATCACGAGTACAAAAAAACTTCTATGATGTCTAATGTTGACCAGTTTCACTGAACAAGACTCATTGAAAAGTCCTTCAATTTGATTCCAGGTGAGCCTGTGTCTTTTTTCTTCTTCTTGGATTTTCTGTTGATACGTTTGAGTTTCATTAGGTGACGCTCTTTTCTTTGTCATGGCGGCTATATATGTTGCACATTAGTACAGTACTTAGTAATAGGAATAAATAATAAATAAATAAGAATTTGTTCTTACGTGACCTGCCTGGTAAAATACATAAAAACAACTTCAACATGATGTAGAGGGATGGATTGCATGTTGAATATTTTAATTGTAATGGCTCACCCCCAACCTTGGTGTCAGTGTTGTTTCAATGCAACAGCCAGCTGCTCTCATGCCTCCTTCTTGGTACGATAAAAGTAGCTGCGGTTACATTTTAAGTAATGTTTCTTTACCTCGCCTCTTGACGACTTGTTTCTGTCCGTTGTTGTTCTGTGACAGAACGCGGCGAACAACTGTGCAGCGGGAGACGGCACAGCCACCGGCGGCCGCTTCAAACTAGATATCCTGAAGAGTAAAGCTCGCACCTCCCTCACCAGCTCGCTGGAGAACATCTTTTCAAGGGTAGGACTGAGAAGAATGTTTTTATTCTTTTGTTAATTAAAAAAGAAAAGTTTGTACACTTGTTTTATCTTCCCCGTCTCTCTCTCGCTGACTCTCTTTCTCTCTCTTTCTAAGTTTTATCCCTGTCTCTGTCTCTTGTCTTCCCTACTCCCGACAGAACAGAGCCACCCTGCTCTGTACCTTTTGAGTGTCTCTCTCCCTACTCTCTCTCTCTATCTGTTTTCGTTTCCGTGTCATTGTCATCCAGGGGATTTGGATTGACCCGTATCTGCCAGTGAGACAGCAGAATAATTCCTTAGTTGAAGGATCCATCTGTTACTGTCTCTGAGAGTTAGCTGAACTATGACACTATTTGTGCTTTTTACTTTGTGGAGCGTTTCATTTCCAGATTTTATTTCTATTTTATTTCGTGCTATTTTCCTGACAGTACCCAGTGCCTATGAGCCAAGACACGTTTTTTCATGTGTGTGAAGATGCTTGACCCGTGGTTGTTTATAATTGTGTGTTTTGTACTGACCCATTTGTATTTTGAGAACTTGTCTGATGTTATGTAATCCCCTCTGTCTCCAGGGTGCCAGTCGGATGCGAGGCCGCTTGGGAAGCATGGGAAGCTTGGGCAGTTTTGAGAGAGTAAGTGTCCTTGAGGCGGAATGTGACACTTCGCAGAGCTCTGGGAATTCTCACTTTTCAACCAGTGTCTATTAGAAGGATGTTATATTCCAGCCCTGTCCTCAGAAAGAGACCCGGTTAATAAGCTACCGACTACTTTGAGATGCAAACCTCAGAGTTTGTACATGCTGGCTCCTCTCACGTGGAGACGGAGGATGCCGAGCTGTTCCATGGTTTAGCTGTACCCCCCCCCCAAAGACAAACAGTACAGTAGGGAGTGTGTTTGTCGAGCTGTCGGTTTGCCATTTGGGGTTGTTGGATTGCTCCACCATGTCACTGCTGTGCAGAATGTGGGGCGAAAGTGTGATGGAGTCCCTCTGACCTCCCATCAGTCATGACGGAGAGGTATATTATACAAAACATGCAGTCTAGAAATGAACACTGCTTGTGCTCTGACATTTGTCATATGACTTTCACTCCTCGTGGTAAATTACAAGTAGGATTTGTGGGGGCTCCAATATCTCCCACTTGGCGTCATCAATTGTGTGTCAACACAGGCGGCAGCGAATCCCAGCGATGTTGACTGTCCAAGATAATGAAAATCAGAATGATCACAGTAATACAATCAACCCGACTTGTGAAAAGTGTCTGTGGTTTGTTTATGGTAAATTCGTTAATAAAAATTACTTTGGATGTGGGCATTCCAACATGAAGGCTTCCAAGTTGAAGCAACCAAGAATGTTGTTTTGCCCTGCAGTTAAGCTGAGTAAGTACTAGTCTGGGGGATTGTGTCAGGATGCAGATCCCCTGGCAAGCAGGAAATAAAGTCAGGATGTCCAGTTCTGAGTTTGCTGAGCCAATCCCCTCCTGGCTTCCTCTTCTTAGCCTTGTAAACAGGATCCAGCACTACAGAAGTGTAGCTGTGCTCTACATGTGTCCCAGCCGAAACCCCTTAATCTGATCCATATATCCTTTGTACAATTGATAATTAAGCCATTTACAGTAGCTGACGGTCACATCTAGTGCGATTTACATGAATGCAACAGATGTTACAATATTCTCTGTGATCAACAGTGCCAGGTTTGAGTCAGCTTAATCACTGTGCGCGATAGTGATTCTATCAAACAGGACAGTGACTGTTTTTTTTCTTTCTTTTTGAGCGCCTGCTTCTTGCACATCGCAAGAAATGGTACAAATATCGTTACACTTCTCCTGTCGTGCCAGATCTCGGAGAGGGAGGTCTCTCGGAGCACGAAGAGAGGAGATTGGAGGGTTTGTTTAGGAGTTGAGCTATCGAGGGCCTCCCCGCCAATAGTGTGTGACGCTGTGAGTCACGGGACGTTGGCCATTAGAATACAATAGATGTGGGAGTTGCATGGCCAGGCATGAGCACGGAATCCAAGAGTGTTTGCGGGGAGTTGAACCTGGACTGAGTCCTGTTGTTGGCACTGGCTAGGTGAGTGCTGGTTTGGTTTTTGGCTTTGCATAACCTCTGGAATAGACTTATATGCTGTATGTGGGTTGAGTTCCAAAACAATTGACCATATTATTATTATATATATATAATTCTGCTTGACTTAGACCCAGATTATTCCACACCATAGCTGTACTCTGAATTCCAGGGGACTTTGATAATTGTTGTTTGATTATATATTCAGCTTGCAATTCATCATTCTTCTTCTTTGTCACTCAAAACTACTATCAGATCAGAAAGTCCAAGCATGCGGAAAAAACCCCATAAAACTACACGCATGTATATATCTTCATATAAAACATCATAGATCTGCATCAAGCTGTCACTTGAAATGTGCGCAATAACACCGTACCCCCCCCTCTAACGCCTCTTTCATCTCCGTCACCCTCAGCAGGACGAGGAGTCTCCCGGTCACTCCCCTCCAGGGTCCCCGCCTAGTTTCCCCGACGATGACCCGGAGGCCGGCCTGCAGTTCCGTCGGCGTGCCCACACCTTCAGCCATCTTCCTGTGAAGAAACGCATCTCCTTCGAGGGCCCGCCGGCCAACCAGAGCAAACAGGCCCCGCTCCGCAGACAACAGTCCGTTAACCCCGAGCTACTGCAGAGCAGGTAACTCAACCAGTGCACCGCTTCACCAGTCGCTACCTTTCTAGTTTGAACCTGTAGGAGTAAGGAGCCATCTACTTATAGACGCAACCTAGAATCATGGAGTGGATGTGATGTGCATAGAGTAAATTGTGCTGACATTTTTTGGGGGTTCTGTTTGAGGACACTTATGGCTAAAGCTAACATTCTCATGGGAAATCTCAACATGTTGCTCTCCTTTAATCAGTTTGACACTAACTGGGAAACAGTTGAGCTTTGGCACACACAGACAATGTAATCTATTTGCAGCGCTTTGATCAACCCTAAACTCTGACGAATCTCCCCTCCTCCAGCCCCACTGTCCTCCAACAATAGCATCGCAGGTTTCCTGTCACTGTTTGGTGCCTCGTGAGTCTTCAGTGTTCTCTCCGAGCAGCAGCCACCTTCTTTGTATAACGTGTCTGTTTTTATTTGTGGGCGTTTCATGTGCTTCGGCTCGCCCAGTCCCACGGCCGTCTCGAGAACGCGCAGCGTCTCGGAGAGCGAGTCCTCCTTCAGCCTCCCCTCCTCCTTCTCCGCTCCCACTTTCCTGAAAAGCTTTTACCAGGGATCGCTGGGGTCCCTGAGCTCCCTGGCGGACAGTGGGAGCCTTAAGAGGTGAGAGGGGGTGCACAGCCGAACCCCCTGCTTAGACCCAAAAGCACCGGTCAGGGACTTGACCGAGGGGATGGGACCGGTGGGAGGGAGGCGCTGTTCTTGGTTGGGATGGCAGTAGCCCTATTCGTGTTGTCTGTCCAAACCTTTTAACATCCAGCTTTTGTATTGATGTATTCCTACGTCTTTCCACCTTAATCCTATCCATCGACGGCCCCTTTCTTTTATTAACGGAAAAGATTACTTTCCAGCTGGACTTCCTCAGAAGTAGAAGGGGATACTGACACGCTCCTCTCTCTTTACTTGCATGTGTATATATGAAGCTTTTTTGCACGGCGAGCCTGAATTCAACCTGGAATTACAGCCTTTATTAACTGCATTACACACTTTGCACCATCCTGACTGTGTCTGTGTGGGGGAAGATGAAGGTTAACGTTCCCATTATGAATGAGATTCAGTTGAGCAGACCACTGTAGAGGATGTTTGCTCCCTCTGACAGCAGTCCAACCCTGGAAGCGCTTGCATTGTTAATTTCACCAGCGAGAAAAACAAGACCGGCGCTTTCGGCACACTGTCGTCCCGCTGATGAATGAGAGCAGGTTTAGATTACAGCTAGTTTGAAAGGCCTAGACCTTCTGGGTATTTTCATCTGAATGTGTCAATATACTCCTGGCCAGGTCTGCGTCTCTGTGTCTGTACTGTGAGATTACCTTACTGCAGTGCTGCCTTTCTATGACTATTACTTCCTTATGACTTTACTTTATCTGTACTGGCAGGAAAGCACGGTGCGATAATATGGTTGAAGAATTTCAAATCAGTTCAGGCGAATGATGGAAGCCAAAGAGAAGAGGCGATGTTAAGTCCACAGGACGGCTGTGAGGACGCAATCCTCGCCCCAGTGGCCATGGCCTCAATCGTCGCTTCCTGTTATTCGTTGTCCACATGATCAGACAGGCGCTGTGTGCTGACCAGGCTTGGCACAAGCCGTCAACTGATCCCTCGCCCAACGACGTCTCTCCAGTGGTGGAAAAGTGAATTGAAATGTGGTAATGTGAAGTTAAAGGACTAATGGGCTCATGGCACTAAACCTCTGACTCGTGTACTTGACGTTTCAGTTTGACGCGTCAGCAGCCTTGGCCTCCCCTGTGTGTACGACTCGATGCGTTAAATGTGAAATTCAAGTGACGTGAGTCGGTGATCGGCGAGGCGTGTGAGTAGCTCCGGCAGGTCTTCAACAGTGTTCTCTCCCCCACAAGAGCAACTTCTTCTCCAGGAGCAAACAACTCGTGCACCGCAACTTTGGCTGCTTGTGTGGCTGACGTGCGCTGTCGTTTCACGTACTAATGTTGAGCTGCAACGCTACCCGCTGCTTTATTAATGCGAGTATTGGGTATCAGTCATCGTATTGGCCTTTTTTACGTTTGTCCACAGTGTTCTTATGGTTAATCTTGACTGTTTCACAGCAACTGTGAGAGATTGTGTAGATGAGGAGCCTGTATATGGTTTCCTCCGTCCTGCCTGAGAGTAGATGTGTGTGTGTGTGTGTACTAGTAGATGTGTGCTTGTGTGTCCGTGCATTTGTACGTGTGTGTATGCCTTCTAAAAGGGTGCTGAGGTACTGTAGGTGTAAGATGACACCTGACCGTTTCATTGCGTGTCGGTAACTGCCGTCTCTTCTCGCAGTAATGGGGAAGGCAGGAAGAGGACCCTGTCTGGCTGCAGCAGTGACTCTCTGAGTGGAGGGGGTCTTCCACCGGCCCCACGCAGGGTCTCCTGGAGACAGAAGATCTTCCTGAGGGTCGCCTCGCCCACGAACAAGCCTTCTGCATCCATGCAGCACCCAGGTCGGACACCAGATACACGTGTGGCCTGCTGTAACACAATCAGTTTGACATTCAAGCAAGGCACAACTTGATGCCCAATGAATACGCGATGAATAATCCACAAGCGCATAGAAGATGGTACAAAACACTAAGGGTGGGGGTGGGGATGAATTATTATGGAAAATTACAGTTACGAAGCTCCTGATATTAAAATTGCATGTAGACATGGAAATTGCCGACATCCAGTGAGGTTTGAGTGGAGCTGTTCAACGTGATCCTCCAACCTATTCACACAGCGTTTCTTTTGCCTCTTCTTGCCTAAAGCCCATAGTCTTTCTTAGTTTACTTTGACCTCAAGGGATCTCATAGTTTAAGAACTTTTAACTTGGAGATGATTCTCCGATCCAGGGTATTAAAAACAAAATAATCATGAGAAACTATCACAAAATGGTCGTCAATAATTTTTATTTTACTGCAGTCAAGCGATGTAGTGAATCAAAGTGAAACTCGTTGAGAAATGGTATCGTGACCTCAAGAATTGAAATACATATGAATTATGCACATTCCCATATTTATTAAGTGTAAATCTTGATCAACCATAGAACCATGAGAACTTTATTCATGTGTTTTTTAAAGAACGGGTGGACCCCCGTGGGGATTGAACCTCTAATCCTTGGCAGTGGTCGTCCCATGCTCTACCCACTGAGCCATAGAGGACATGAATTTGAAACACAGGCCATACTGTATATTTTAAACATGTGCTTTGTATATTAAAGCCGTCGGTAATAAGAACTACTTTAAAAGTACTTTCTATTGATGGCGTTTGGATCTTTTGTTTTAGACCACTGTGAGCTGTTGCCCCTCTCTCCCCGTGCCTCGGACTCGAGTCAGGACCCCTTGGGGCGCCTGCTTCCTTCCTCAGGTGACCCCCTGTGTGGGGAGAGGCTGAAGAGGACGGGGGCTGACTACCGGGCCCTCTGGAAGACTACCATCCACCAGCAGATCCTGCTGCTGCGCATGGAGAAGGAGAACCAGAGGCTGGAGGGTGAGTTGCAGTCGGTGCTGGCTACATGACATATTGATAATTGCTCTTAATATCAATCCTTAGTTTGGTCATATGAATCCCAAATATGAAGAACACTATGTTCTTAATCTTGTTGCAGTTAGATCATTCCGTTTTCTTCGATGTTCAGTGTATTTTGTTTTCTACGGACACTGGAGGCATTTATCATTTGTGTCACGAGGAAGTTTACAAATCACACTGGATCATTGAGTTCCTGTCCCTCCTCCCCGCCTATCACGATAACTCCAAAGTTGCACAGTCAGTCCTCACCACGTGCCGTAACACTAGAAGTCTTGTTATTCCTTACTGAATGGATAGGAATAGAAAGCCCAGGGTTAGCCACCCGTTAAGATGGCATTTCTATTTTGGGAAGAGTCGAGCGTTGCCATCCCTCGGTTTGGGATTCTGTAGCACGGCTATATTTAGAGAGAAATGTTTTGACGGAACATGTGCACACGTGCGCACATGCACACATACGCAGACACGCACAAACGCACACTTTGTAGGTTAAAGGAAATGGAACTAATTATCTTTCATTTTGAACCAACAGTAACACTGTTCAGTAAAAAACTAACAGGAAAATGCTTTTGAAAATATCGCCCTCTAATGGCCTAGGTCAGGCATTGGCAACCATGTGCCATTGTGCCATGGCGGGCCGAGGCACACGGTTGTCTAGGTCATACACGGTGCGTCCCAAAGCTTTTTCACTACTCCTCCTTTCCTCCCACTCCTCTCCTACCAGGAAGTCACTTGGAGGAATGGAGAGGAGGGAGCGAGGGGAAAGTGGAGGCCAGTTTATTTGCTACTCCTAACAAATGGACGTCTACCCCAGCATAACTGACCCACAATACAACTAATGGCCAATCAGCACACCCTGCGCAAAATATGACTAGCACATTCTCACCTGTGCTGCCATTATGTTCACCGCTATACTCCTGCTATGTTTTTTCAAGTTGTCAATGATGTGATGTTCTGGGGAGACGCTTGTCTCCTCCACTATTGGGACAACAAGCAACATGGCAGCACTAACGTAAGTTAACGGGTCGTGGATGAAAGGAGGAGGTAGTGGAGGAAAAGGAGGAGGTAGGGGAGGAAAAGGAGGAGGTAGGGGAGGAAAAGGAGGAGGTAGGGGAGGAGTGATGTTTGGAGCTTTGGGATGCACCCACTGGGTCTACTTTGTCTCCTGAACACCAACACATCTCTCCCTCTGTTTGTTTACTATGATACCAATGCTGGTCTGAGGACCTAACTGTGAGTAACCATTTTGAGTAGAAGGTAAGCGAGAGAAACGCTGCCCCCTGGGTCAAGGGTGATGTTTTGCATGTTTTTTCGGTGTTGGTTGTCATATGGGCTTCGCTCATTCAAATCTCCTGTTTGCATGTTCAGGGTCAACTGTATTTTATGGTCTTTGTGTTGCTTTTGTCCGGTGTACCTCTCGCCACTGTCTTGATTTTGCCTCCAACGCGAAAGCTTTGAACAAGGATGTATTATTGGTGTTATTGTGGCTTGCGTCCATGTGTAAGGGTTACCATGGGAACTGTTTGTGCAAGGTGAGAGGGGCCGTATTCCACCGTGACCCCTTGCTCTCAAGTCTGACCTTTCTATCAGCTATGTTCTATTTTACAAGGGCGCAAACAAAACTCATTTATATTCTTTACACCCCTCTCCTGTCATCCTCCCGTCTTGATTCTCTGGCCCGCCATAAAGTGGGGCCGTAGTCGAAGCGAATGACTGACACGTAGGGCTGATGCCATGTTGTGTCTGTGTGTGTGTGTACCGAGGCTCCACAAGCTGAGATAGATTATGTTGGCTCATCCCTTTCTTCTCCGGTGATCGTGCTCCAGCGAGCCGAGATGAGCTGCACATCCGCAAGATGAAGCTGGACTACCAGGAAGTGGGCCAGTGCTCCAAAGATGTGCAGGCATTATGGGAGAGGAAACTGACAGCCCCGGGCAGAACCACGGTCCCACAAGACAAGGAGGAGATGCACAATGCACTCTGCCAAGGTGAGGGAAGTGTGTGTGTGTGTGTGTGTGTGCGCGTGTGTGTAAGCGAGCAAGAGAAGGGTAGAGAGTTAATGCGTATATACAGTACGTGTACATGCGTGTTCCTTCGTGTAGGGGTATACATGTTGAGAGTTGGATGAGCACATCTGTTCCCTCCGTTTGTGTCCAGGTGTCCCTAAGGGCAGGCGAGGGGAGGTCTGGCTGCTCCTTTCCCATCAGCACCGGCTGCACCACAGAATGCCCCTTCGCCAGCAGGCCCCGGACACCGCCTACCACGACCTGCTGAAGCAGCTCACCGCACAGCAACATGCCATTCTGGTCGACCTAGGTGCGCACACATTCAAAACCAGTACTGTCATGGAAAACCAGGACAAAGTTGTGGAATGTGACTATTTAGTTTTCCAGGCCTGGGCAAGTTTCTGTGAGTCACGTGTCTTGTGTCTTGTGTCAAGTTTGGTAGATCGAATTACCTTTTTACGTTTCACTTTTAACATTTTATTTCTTACACTTTTACTCAGCTTGTGACTCTGCTTTGATAGGTTCTCTATAAATTAAGGTGGTTATTATTATGAATAGTAGTTGCGTTGTTGTCAGTCTTATTACGTTTATTTATTCAGTACTTCTTAGGAGGAACAAAAAACAAATACATTTCCTGATTACGTAAATCCCAAGTGACAGTTTTGGCTCGCCAAAACGAGAACTGGGACATTCAGATCAACTGTTCAGCCAAACAAAGTAACATACAAATGTTGACAGCTAATAAAAACATTTGACATAAATACAAATATATATGTCAAACAATTGTCCAAAAATGTCAATGGTAGGTTTTGATTGGTACCACAGGGAGTGCTGAACTAGACAACGGTCTTTCTCTCTCTCTCTCTCCCTCTCTCTCTCCCTCTCCCTCTCCCTCTCCCTC
>OMOT01022848.1:1111-11654 GCA_900312575.1 Acanthochaenus luetkenii | reverse complement strand
CACACAAGTCCTCCAAAATTCAGCATCTTTTCCATGTGATCAGTGCTTTGGGCACGTAATGCACTCTGTAATCAAAACCCATTAAGTCGGTAAAAACTGGTGACGGGCATTAGAGGGAGAACATTTCACCCAAGCTATGGATATTTTGTATACTCCATAGCTCCGCCAACTAAAGAGCATTTATCGTGCATGCTTTTATTTGCTATCATTTCCCTTATTCTCCTTTACACTGTCTGTGAGAGGAGAAATGTAAAATGGCATGTTAAATGTAATGTAAAAATAAAAGTACAACAGGATTTCAAACAGTGACTGTTACCGCTGTAAACAATTGCTTCCCAGGTGGGTTTTCAATATCCCCATGTGTATTGTATAAGGCATAGAAGTCTATGCTACTGATTCAAATAAAGCATATATAAAATCCAACCAGGGAAAAAGGAAAATATAAGTGTTTTTCCTGGAACGTCTATTGATGCGATAGTGAGATATGTCTAAAAATATATCTCTAACGATTATAATTGACAGGACTCAAATGAATGCCCCTCCTCTGCAAGGTGAGATAAGGAAGTGAATGGCAATGTGTAATTCTTGGTGAAGTGGTTCACACATTTATTTTTTGTAGGTTTTTTATTTGCAGATATTTGGCTCATTTCAGATTTACATATTAGAAAGGAAGAACAAATGCAGCTGCTCTTGGAGGCTGATAGATGTTGTAACAATATTCCTCTCGTAATATTGACATCCTTTAAAATGGACAGTAAATACCTTGTCTTGCTTGTTCTCCATCCATGAGTGTCCTGACAATCCATCTTTGGTAGTATGTTACTGTCGGAGCTGCCTGCTGCCTGTTTGCTTTGCTTGTGCTTCCAGGTTGGATCCGTGTACTTTACTTCCGTTAACGTAGCTCCTAAATGTGGATTGAAGACGCATTGCATTTACACTACTTTGGTAGTATGGTAAAAATGCGTCTCTGACCACCTCCGGATGTGGTTTGGATGATCGCATCTTCAATGTGTCGGCTGCATTCATACCTGGATCCGATCACGATCCGATCACCCAGAGACACATGTTAATGCCAGTTGTAAAGGGAGCCAAAGAGACGATGAATCTTAAAGCGTCTATGTGTCATTCCTGGTCAGATACTGGCCTCTATCGCTCAGTGATGTCATTACATACAGCAAATCAATGCACAATTTAAACCGATGTGTTGCATGACAAGATTGATTGAAAATGTCACCCTAAACTAACATAATGAATGTGAGTAACACCACTTCACAGCTCATAAACGGCCGGTGCGTTCAAATGCGAGCTGTTAGGAGGATTATATACGTGCAGAATTTACCACAACAGCCTACGGGTTAGTAAAAACATCTCAAGTTATATTTTCCGATGTGTGTTTTTTGCCGGAAAACAAGGCAGATATATATATAATTGCCCGATTTTTGGGGAGGGTACAACCATGGACATAATTGGGCACACCACTGTGGTAGGAGGGCCTTCAAATGACAACGAAAACACAGCCTCTGCCAGCTCCTGTGTTTTTGAATGTATTACACATTTAACCTTTAAATAACTTCCCCAAAATAGTCACTTGAGTCAAAATGGTCAACATTAGTCAACTTAGACCAATAAGAAAATAGGTGAAATGTCAATGTCTAGGAGCCAAGGATGATTGTGTCCACACCATTAGGGTGTGCCGGTGCACTGCTCATTATGTAGCGTCAAGGGCAGAGAAAATGGCTTAAATGGAGCGCAATCCGTCAGCCGGTGACAACAAACACGTCATTGTCAGCACACCGGATAGCTAAGTAAACAAACGGCAATGGACGACGGATCAAAAGCCTGATTGTAGCTGCCCTAATTGACTCGGAAACATCCCCTGAATTCAAACAAACACATTTCCATAAGTGCCACACCACGGAGAACAGTTTGATGGATTCTCCAAACTCACTGGGATCCTGTGAGCAGTGAAGGGTAAGGTGACTTTCAATTCCATACTGGTCTGGGTGGGCCTGAAGCAGAGGAGTGTGGTGTCCCCTGTCGATGCACTGCCCACAGCACTGGCTTCGCTTGCATAGTGACATGTTGAAATGAGGCCTGAAATTCGTTTGTCTGAGCTGTTAATACAAGGGCCGACGGTCGATTTGTCATTGTATTTCAAGAGAGTTTCATAAAGCATGTGTTCCAGCTGTAAGACAAAACTTCTCATGACCATATGTGTGGAAACCCATAATTTAATCTGACATTTATATTTAAATGGGGGATTTTGTTGTTGTTGTTGATTTAGTATTGAATTGTAAAACGATAACAGTGAAATCTACAATAACAACAGTCATTCTTATGCATTGTTTCATTGGGATCATTTCTAGTTAATTAAATTATAGTGAAATTAATCTATTCCATATTTTGCTAGGGCACCCCTGGGACATCCTCAATGACCCCTGGGGGTCCCTGGACCCCACTTTGAGAACCACTGACTTAGATTTACAAGCTTCTGAATGTACAGCAGGACAGCTGATCCAGGATTACAGCATCAAACTGTTCACTCGTCTCACCTGAAAGGAACCACTGACCCACAATCAGCACTCCTGCCCTCATATCGTCACTAAGAAACCTCACGTATCCAACAGATCGACTTTTCCAAAGAAACGATAAATGGTTGCCCTCCAAAACATGTTTGACTTCTTGGAGATTGTGTCAACTCTCAATTGCAGGAAGAGTAAGGTAAACCTTAGGTATGCAAGGGTTTTTCAAGACAAAGACAATATGGGGTCAGCCAGTGGAGCTGTGTGGGCGCAGTTCAAACATCCAGCCAGCAGAGAGCGGTGCACACGCTGTAATGAAGCTTTCCCAGACTGCGGCTCTGGGGAAAAGCTATAAGCCACTCTCTAAACCAGTGGTGTAGTGGAGGGTACACACAGGTATACAGAGTTTACCCACCTATCAGCCTTATGCCCACTTCCTCCTCAGTAATCTACCCACCTACTTAGTAGTGTACCCACCTCATCAGCTACCACTACATCCCTGCTCTAAACCGATGCAACATTGCAGTCATACGTGTGCTCCTGTGCATGTGTATATGTGTCACAGTGTTCATCTTCGACCCTCTCCAACACATCCGGAGCTGGAACCTGCTGCATGACATTCACAGACAATGGCCATGCAAAAGACAATGCAAACAAGATGCCTGGGATCGTTTCCCTGTCCCCTGTGTGCAGCACATTGCAAAGCCTGTGCTTCTTCCACCCACCCTCTTTAGCTCCAGCATAAGGCATCGCCCAAGGGGTGGATTTATGAAAGCACGCGCCTCCCTTTCCATCCATCTTTACACAAATCATCCCAAATTCAAAGCACCTTTTGTATCTGAACCGGTACTCAGACGCATGTTAACGCCGGAGCTTGTAAGAGACATCGTGGGTTTTGGAGGGCTGGACACCCGCAATTGCTCCAGGGCAATTTGAAGCTGACTGCATTTTGCAGTCCAAAGCCATGCGTCTGTGTGTAGTATGGTATATTATGTATGTATGACAGTATATGGTGTAGTATGTATATGATGCATGTATGACATAGTATATGTAGTATGTGTACAATGATGTAGTGTGTGTATATATACTGGTATGTAAGTCGCTTTGGATAAAAGAGTCTGCTAAATGCCGTAATGTAATGTATTGTTTCAGTCAAACATCCATTTGGCTTAGTCATTTTATGGGTCGACTGCACACCAGAGGAAGGGCGTAAATATGTCGGCATCCCCTTGAACAGTAATGGTCCCAGGGTATCCTCTAACGCCTTGTGTTCATGTGTTTTTGTATGTGTCTATGTGTCAACAAACCATCCAAAAACGTCTGAGATATTGCTACACAGGACTAAAGCTGTGCGAGCAACGTGCACTGGAGTTTCAGTTCAATGAGTCCCGGTGTATTTAGAGGCTAAAGTGCGCAGTGGACGGTTATTTGTAGTGATAGTTACATTTTGGGGGAAGGAATTGCAGCTGAAAGCAGGATGTGCAGCGGTAAACTCAAGGTTCGTCTACCAACCCGGCTCAAGTCCACAGAGCAGTAAGGAAATCACAGCAAAACAGTGGACTGGTGAGTTTCAATCGGTTGATTTCTCCCATGATTATATTTGATGTATTACATCGCTGAGAATGACACTTGACACCAAAACTGCTGCAGTGACGTTTCCCAGTGGCCAGTACAACACGATAATTGTAGTCGCTGTTGTCCAGTTCAGCTAGTTTCCGTTACCTTTCGGTAGGCGTTTTAGGCTTAGCATTCGAGGCACCTGTGTAATGACGGTAATTGTATTATAGGGGGCACAAGGTTACATTGTAGAGGGGCCCACTGGATGTGGATTTCAAGCTATAGAATCAGTGTGGATTTTGAAGTGTAGTAGTACAAAGTTGGAACGTTCATTTCAGGCAATTCAGGGAGTCGCTTTACTTTAAAACCCCACAAATTGCAGTCAGACAAGGGCCTATGATGACCATAGGTCCGTGTTTACGATCTAAAAATAGGTTGTAAAAAAATGCACCAGTTCACATCATGATCATTATTATTATCATGTGAATTGTATTTCCAATCCACATTTCTAATTGAAGTGGGAGGGAATTTAATCCAACAGTGCATGTGCAGTGGATGCCTGCAGTGATGGGCAAAGACAAAAACAGGTTGCTCTTTATTTATTTAGGGCTCGGGTTCAAAATGTGTGCGTGTGCTCAGCGCTCTCGCTCCACTTTCAACATGTCTGGAGATCTGTCTCCTGCAGATTGCCAGAGGTCTGGGCGAGGTACTTCAAAGCGCTATGAGAACTAGTCAGACAAGAGTGTGAAACAAGGGGAATCAGCTCCTTTCCTCCAATCAGCCCAGCGGATGGAAAAGCGCAGCTCAAGAGCCCTGCGATATTCCGCTGTACAGAACCGGAAAAAGCGGGGAGTTCAACCCCTCAGGGCCACCTCGCTCTTTGTAAAAACCTGCCAGTTACCTACCTTTAGATTGCCTGTGGAAGCGGGAGGAACAGAACATTTCACAATCACTTCCAAACTTTGGGCTTACGCACCAGCCCTCCTGCATCCATGCTTCTGAGGGGAGTAAGCTAGCCGCTGGTCTTGGTCGCTCTCCAAACAGAGACTGCTATTGGAGTTTGGAAGCCTTAGAACTGAAGTTTTGGAATCCACTTCTCGTTAGAGCGGTTGGTATAGATCATCTGTTCTGCTCTCTCTTCTATCCGCCCTGATACTTTTCACACACATAAATCTGAAAAACAAGACTTGGAAAAAGGTTGAAAAACAAACTCTTAGCTCTTTTCTCCCGAAGGGATAGTGGGTGTAAGGATGGAGTGAGGAAGTAAAGAATTGTACAAGTTTCGGGTTGAGAAGGATTTATTATGCATTTTTACAGTGTTTTATCTTGTCTAAACCTCACCCCCAAAAAAGATGATGTCAGATTAATAACGTTCGTTATTACTGTACTTATGAAAGCGAAAACGATAAAACACAAAGGCAGCAAGGATCTGATGCGGAGATGGGGAGTATATTCAGAAAACTGCGTTTGTATAAACTGCTCATCATTCGCTGTTATTATGCTTTGTAATATGAAAGGCTTTCCTGTGTATCACCCGGAGAGTACAAGTACCACTCTGCGTCCTTTGATGTCATCATGGACCTAAAGATGAATACAGGCCGGGCCGATCCAAATCGGAGGTCCAATTATTCTTCCGTTCAAAATGGAGCAGGTGGATATTCACCAGTGAGCGTTCATCCTCTCGAATACAAATCGACACAAATCTATGTGGGAGCCGTTAGCCTGCTATTCCTACAGAAACTCCTACTGAAATATTATTTCAATTACTATTACAAATTATTATTATATCTTGCACACCCACGGATGGAAATAAACACGTCGCACAGATTTAACATCTTAGATGACGCGTGCAATCTTACGCTACTGCATTCAGGTCCGGGCCTAAACGGGAGTGTGTATACGCTTCCTGTCTGTTTCCATGTCCACACCTTCGCCGGGTGTGTACAGGAGCTTTTCCACCTGCAGTGTCCAAACATATAATTTATATGGTTGCTTCTGAAAGGTCTGCGGGTTGGTCAGGGGCGTCATCAGCCATGTGGTGAGGGCATAACCTCTATCACCTAGAAATAATCTAGCTAGCCATGGTTAATTGAACTTCCATTCAGTCAACGGAAAAGGTCACTTACCAATGCGCCGCGCGTCTCCATCAGCACCCCGGTCAAGACGCGAGCCCACACTGCTGCACCAACGAGTCGTGGCCAGTGGGAAACCACATTCGGGAGGTTTAGGTTGGCTAATTGCGCATTCATGCAGTGGCGTTGTTGTTATTTTCACAACAAATAAGGCGTTCTAAATAGAAGCCACTTCAGCGTAATGCCTTTCTGCATGTTTCCAAACGCATGTCAATTCTGACCGTACTGAAGAACACAATCGGATGAATTGCCAATATGTTTGTGGAAACGTCGAACCCATTGATTGTTCATATTTTTCAGCCTTCTGATAACATCTGAAGATACAAATATGTAAATTGTTGACATGGTTTATAACATGACAAGTTAACCAAAAATATTAAATAGATTGGGTGGGAATCTCCGGGCAGGGTACGAGTGTATACTCTGTTACCCAGATTTCTTCCTGTTTCTTTCTTTCCACATAGCCACACGTTTCCAAGTGTGTTTTCAATCACCGTGGAAACATTTATTTTTGGATTGTAATGGATTGGTTGTTTTTTTTGTATGGCAAAATGTCAACCCTGAACGGCCTCTTTATTGTGACGCCCCTATATTTTGCCAACTTCACAGGATTAGGAGATAGGGAGGGGGGAGTAAAGTTGAACATGATCTGTTCCAATTGAGACTTTGCGACTTGTGTTATTTTCAATCAGACTCCCCTGATGCAGTGCCAGCCGTTCACATTAACCCTCCCTCCCTGTTCTCCCGACCCCTCCATACCTCCAGCCCTCATCGCACTCTCAACCCCAGTTTGCCTCCAAGGGATAAATTGTACAACAAATTCAATGAATTCTTTGGCAGCGCCTGTATTTCCTCTGAGAGCACCGGTTGCTCTTGAGCTTTGAGTGAAAAGGCAGCGGGAAGGGAAAGATGGAGGAGAGAGAGAGGTAGATATGGAGAGATGAGAGAAAGAGGGAAAGAGCACCTTTGAGGCTATTGGATATTTAGCGCAGGGCTTTGACGGGGCTTGGCACGGAGAGGTGCTGCATCACGGCGTCTAAATGAAAGGCGCCAGGCGGAAATGAAAGGGGGCAAAGGATAAGATCAGGAAATACAATAAGGAGCTGTCTTGTAAACACGCCTTGATGCCAAAAACAGACAGTAAAAAGAACAGGCTGATGAAGCAGTGCTTTTATTTTGCCTGACAGAGGGGTGTGTCCAGGTTATTATCTTTTGGGATGGCTTTAGGAAGCATTTGTGGCATTACGCTGATGCCAACTTTATTTATTTGAGGAGCTAAATAGCACTCTATGGTGTAGCAATATTTCCTTCTTTCCTCCTCCTCCTCCTCCTTTCAAAAAATGTTAAGGTAAAACTCGAAAGGATAGTGCTAACAATACAGTTAGGGAGAGCCGGTGTACTTGTTACTCAATGGCGTGCTGTGAGTAAAACAAAAAAAGTCTCTCCATCCCTCCGAGCCACCCACAAAATACCAGCTAATCATATTCCTATTGCTCCTGAATAGAATGTGTAAGTAAAGATTTTTCATTAGCATTGATTTTATTCATACATTCTGTAAAAGGCCATCACAAAAGTTAATTAGCTTCAGTTGGCCTTATACATTATTTATCTTTTCCAATAGAACAAAATAATAGATGGTGTTTAAAAATATGCCTCCAAATGCCAAATAACGGGTGAGGGGTAATTTTGCGCGTGTTTTTGTGTGTGTATGTGCGGACGTTCTTTTTTTTTGAAATTATGATATGTGTGAACTTTTTTCCCAGAGGGACTATCAAAACAGCAGGGCACAGTAAGTGGACCAAGCACATGTATACCAAAGGATTTTCTGGCACAATAATGAGTCGAAGATTCATTGTAAGCCTCGAGCGCGATGAAAAGAGTCCATAGGTCAAGGGTATGACTTCAGAAGATTGTTCTAATTGCATCTTGTTAATACACAGCATGCATCTATCTAAATACATTACATACAGACTTTGGAGTCTTTATTAAATCCATGAGTTCTATAAACAATAGCGAGAGTAGAGTAGAAAGAGAGACTGACACAAACAGACAGACGAAAACTCAATAAAAGAGGCAACCCAGCAAGACGCATGAAGTCCTCGCTCTCTCCCTTATAGGCAGTGGAACTTTGTTTATCTGCTTCACTTCTGTTAATTACAGCCTATGAGAGATCGTCTTGCGCCTTTGAACGGTTTGAGCGTATTGTATTGGTGACAGATGGGTTTCGCTCTGTCGTTTAAGAGATGGAGATGTCTGGTGGTGTTTTGTGAAGATCTGAAGATGGTCAGTCAGCAGGACCCGATCTAATTGACCACCCACACGGGTTTGAGTGACAACTCATTCGTGGACTCTTTTTTTCTTCTTCTTCTGCTCGTGTCTCTCCGTAATTATGAAAGGGCCTACTGTAGATTGCACCCACACAAAATGTGTAGGCGCTCCAAGACAAAAGATTATTGATGGAAAGAACGAATAAACGATGAGAAGGTTTCCACGTGAGATGGCCGTCTTTGGATTGGGGCGATGAACATGCACTTTCCAAACAAAGCCCCTTTGACCAGTCTATATGAAAAGAGCGTTTAAAGAAAGAGAGAAAAAAGATCTTACGCCGTTTAGAATAAGAGTGCTGTCAAAGTGAAGTTAACAGTCAGTGGCCACTGATCGGTCTGTAGTCCTATCCTAAAAGCCTTATGAGTGCATCCGTCGTACAACTGGACCCATTTTTAAAAACGTTGCCTTGTCACTGCACACTTGCAGTATTACTTCTGCACAGTTGCACCACTTCAGGAGGTTGGTTCAGGAGATGCAATACATGATATACACACAGTATAGCTATGGGCAACTTAGCTATGTTAGCAATGCCTGCTTTAGCCATTCAATCAGTGTTAACGTAACGACGCTAACCTAGATGAATGGTCAAACATCGATATGTTATATATGATATAAATATGCTATTTACTTAACATGGCAGCTAACTTGACATAGCTAATGTTATCTAACTTAACTAATAAGGAACAAAAAGGTTAATGTCAGCTTGCTAATTTGAAACCATTAGAAAGGCTAAAGCAGACATGGCTAACGTGGCTAGTTCCTCTTAGCTGCAATCTGTGAGAAAAATAAGCAAGTGTTTCCCGCAAACAAGGTTATTTGATAGCTGCCAGTCTTTCCCAATTCCAACGTCAATTCAGAGTCTTCAGCAAACCTATCGGACCAGCAGCAGCACGTTATTGCTCCAGGTCCTTTTCTCACTTTAATCTTTTCACCCAGTCCTCTGCAAGACTCCTACAATGGCTTACAATGTATGTTATTAATTCGTACAAGAACGGCGCGCTGTGTGAGATCAATCAAAAAGCTCTTCATTAAATAGCCCTCGTAGTTCAGTCCAGTAGCACAACACAGGGTATGCTGGATATCAGCGTGAACATTTCCACTTCCTAGTACGGATTATTCTGAAACAGCCACACATCTTTTCAGTGTGAATTTACCATATCAAAAGATGTTTAGATATGACTTTTTGTAGGGAACATTAATGTCTTTCTGCATTAGTTTGCAGACTTCCAAGTAGTGTAGCAGGAGCACTAATCTTATATCAGGTCACATCAGTGTTTTCAGATAGGGCTCGAGTTACACTTTTTTGAGATGGGTTGCTCAAAATAAATATTTGATGAAATAAAACCATAGCATCACTGAATACATTACGTCAAAGGCAGGGATTCTTTATGTAACAGCATACGGCCCTAAACTCTAGGAAGATGCCAAAACTCCATGCATGTCTAATTTGCTTTTTTTCCGGTATATATAATGCATGCAGGGTGTCGAAACTCTTTATCTACTGTACGTCTAGGCCATTTTAAATCTATAAACTGTCATGGAAAAAAATTAAAACATCCTTTTTAAACTTGATCTAAACCCTGTCCTTTGTGAGAGTGGTTGTTTACTCCCCCAAAGTCACTTTACCTGTCCGTCTTAAGAACGGAGTTGGCGTATTCGTTTCCGCCTAATTTCCTTGGCAACCTCTGAAACCGACTCCTGTGTCAGGGCCAACCTGTGCTGAAAACCCACAACACACGCGCACGCACGCACGCACACACGCAAACACACACACTTGCCTCATACAGAGTTCCAGCATGGTGTCTTGATTGACTAGCTTCTGCTCCGAGCCTGCCAACTCTCTTGGTCATTTCTGCTGGGGAAGAAGAAAAGAGACCGATCAGAGAAAAGCCTAACAAGGAGAACGAATGGCAGAGGTGAATAAATAGAGGGCAATCTGAAATAGCTGTCAAAGGCCCCCGCTTTGCTGCAGCTGAAGACTTTATGTCACTCCCCCCCCCCCCC
>OMOT01022846.1:11181-31476 GCA_900312575.1 Acanthochaenus luetkenii | reverse complement strand
GAGGCGAATCAGTGACTAACACGATCGTCTGACATATAACGTTACCAAAAAAATAAAATGAGCCTTAATTAGAAACGTACATTTGCTAAATTACGAAATAGATCAATAAAGACAAATAACGTTTTTGAGAACAAAGCTATAATAAATTCCCTCTTGAAATGAGAAAGCTGCGACAAACTACGACAACTCAGGCTTCAGTTTCAAACTTAAACTACATAAGTGCAGTAACTATCCAAGCCTGTTGGTTTTTATTTAACAATACAAGCATATTTACATGATCAGAGTCGTGTGCAGTCGGTTTACAGTGAGCCCAGCTTCTGAAAATACACGTGCGGCCTATACGTCCCGGGTAGCAGAAGTAGCTTCGCGCTAACTTTGCCAGCTGTGTGAATCTTCCTCCGGTGAGGCCTATACGTCTCAGGCAGCAGAAGTAGCTTCGCGCTAACTTTGCCAGCTGTGTGAATCTTCCTCCGGTGAGGCCTATACGTCTCAGGCAGCAGAAGTAGCTTCGCGCTAACTTTACCAGCCTCTAGAATCTTCCTCCGTTGACTTTCCTCCAATCTGTGGGACTGATATTTAGCGATGGTCTAATGTCCTTCAGAAAGTTGTCCACTTCTGTTTCCATGTCGTTGGTGCGGGTGTAACTTGGTGTTCGCCCAGTAACATTAGCATTAGCATCGTGTCTCAGGCTGCCTTGCTTCATGGATTGCATCACTTCCTGTGAACTCCGACCCCCTGTTGTTCACATGGTTCGCTTCGTCTTCTTATGTGTAGTGCGCGCGCCCTCTTGTGTGACTTAATGATTGCATTTCCCCAACAACTACCTTGACATAATTAAGATGAGGGCGCCCTCTTGTGTATAACTTAATGATTGCATTTCACCAACAACTACCTTGACATAATTAAGATGAGGGCGCCCTCTTGTGTTTAACTTAATGATTGCATTTCACCAACAACTCCCTTTGACACAATCATGATATCTCAAATAGTTCAATTTGATCGTTACGTTTGAAATGTTAATCGACCCAATTATTAACGGTTGTTAATCGATTAACCATTTATCGCTAACACCCCTACTAGTGTGATCGGCAATCATATCAGACAGTGTTGCTGTTTTCAGGTCACACTTTAGTGTGGACTTTAGTTTAGGATCAGAGGAAGATATGTAAAGGTGTTATATTACTAGGGGCGGCATACAAGTTAGTCCTAGTCTATGTAACAGTGTGATTAATTGTGTTAACTTGACGGCACATTAATGTATATTCTTAACAAATTATAAAACCATGCTTGTGCATTTACTGTGTCTTTCGCCTTTATTTTAGGTTTAAAAAAATGTGGCTGGTAAAAAGCCTGTGTGGCTGGTGGCTAAGAATGTTAACGTCAGATGATCATATTTAATTGCAGATTGTATTAGTCAGTTAGCATTTATCAGACTGTTTTGTAAGCTTCCAGGAATCACACTATAATGCCTTTATCTCCTTCAGGGAAGAATGTTGTCCATCAGCTTAGTGTTACACTGGAGGAGATGTACAATGGAACCACCAGGAAACTTGGGCTCCAGAAAAATGTAATTTGTGAAAAATGTGATGGTATGTATATATGTATATTTATTTTTTTCAAGTTGCAGTAGATTTCACACACTAATTCTCAAGACTGCTCTGTATTACAGGTTATGGTGGTAAGAAAGGCACCTTGGAGAAGTGTTCGAGTTGTAAAGGAAGAGGAGTACAGATCAAAGTGCAACAGATTGGGCCAGGCATGATTCAGCAGATCCAAAGCATGTGTGCTGACTGCCAGGGACAGGGCGAGAAATTCAACTCAAAGGACCGCTGCAAGAACTGCAATGGGCGCAAAGTGGAACGCAAGAAGAAAATTCTCGAAGTTCACATTGACAAAGGTTATCCCTTTTCCCATCTTAGACAAAATCTGTCATTTCAAATTTAGGATTCATCTTCTGTTACAAAGCAAACTGAACTTAAGATGTATGCGTTGCGCAGGTATGAAAGATGGTCAGAAAATTACATTCCATGGAGAAGGCGACCAGGAACCGGGACTTGAGCCTGGGGATGTCGTCATTGTGCTGGTTCAGAAGGAGCACAGCGTTTTCCATAGACAAGAGGATAATCTGACTATGAAGATGGATATCAAACTTGTTGATGCTCTCTGTGGTTTTAAGAAAACCATTTGTACATTGGACAACCGAATGCTCATCATTAGCTCGCTGCCAGGTAATTGATTCGGTTTAGCAGGTCTTCAGTGCTGCCATGTCTACTGCACTTGTAGGGAATGTTACTCAGGCATCATCATCTTTGTCAACAGGTGAAGTTGTTAAGCACAACGACGTCAAATGTGTTCAGAATGAAGGCATGCCGATTTACAAGGATCCATATGAAAAGGGACAGCTAATCATTCAGTTCCAGGTAAGTCAACACAATGGTTTCTCAACATGACAACTTCAATGTAAACGTCACTCAGCTTGTCACGTTGCAGAGAAAGTATACATTTCAACTTGTAATATATCCCCCAGGTGGAATTCCCAGAAAAACATTGGCTCCCGGAGCATCTCATGTACCAGTTAGAAAGGATGCTTCCTGCTAGGGAGGACGTGATGATGTCCGACGACATGGAGGAAGTGGATCTCTGTGAAGTGGATAGTCGGTCACAGCAGAGGAGCTACGGTGGGGAGGCTTACGCTGAAGACGAGGAGGGTCCAAGGGGTGGGGTGCAATGTCAGACGCAGTGATTGTAGTCTAGAATACAAATGTACTTTGTAAAGCATGACTTCATCTCTTTGTGAAGGACAGGGTTTGACCCATGCCTTAAAGTCCTCTTTCTCCCAAATGTCATACACTGCAAATTACAAACGTTAACTTAATTTGAATAACTTTCAAAACATGTCATTTGTTTGATTTCCCTGGTCAAAAATATGCAAGCTAGATACTTACTGCAGGAATTTGGTTAGTTCTCAACGTAATCTTGTCACAAAGCTGTATTTGTTTTTTTGTGTGGTATGTTACGCATTCAGGTTCACGTAGTCTTTTCTGTGTCTGTATTTGTATGCTTTCTATGAAGGTGAATCCACTCATGACAAACATTTCATTCAGTTTTTCACATCTGTTCTCAATAAAAGACCCAGAATCCTTTTAACTTTTTCCATCAGCTTTTTCTTTTGTCTTAATGGGATTTTTATTTTACTAAATTGCATATTACAAATGTATCATAAAAGATGGACTTCATGCATCTTGTGACAGAACGCATCGTATTAGCGATGCATAACTACATAAAGTTCTTAATTCATTGTAATCAATTAAAGATTAAGGCATTCAGCAATAGCATGTCTTATTTACAACATGACTTCCATTTGTAATCCCTCTCAATGCTGCTTCTTCCTGAAAGAGCAACCTATAAAAAAGGGAAATAAAAGCATCCATTTACAACTTGTGGATAAAATGCATAGCTACAAATAGTAACTTGTCGATTTTTCCATAGCATTGCACCAGCAATAACATCAACTGGTTTTGCCAATGATCTTACCCTCGGTCAGTCTGGCCTTTCCTCCTGTTGGCTGGCACAACACAGTTGAGCATCCCACACACAGTACCACCGTCTGTGCATGACTGAACACAGTGGTGATCTTATAGCAGCCTGGAAAGAAATGTACGGTTTCATTGTGATTACTATAAATATGAATGTATAAATGTTTAACGTGTGATTTTATGATAAATACTATTGTCAGTGAGATATAACAGACCAAAAACCCACTGAAGCCAGGCTTGATTACATCAATGGCAAGAACACATGTTTGGCTTGTCGTCTAACAATGTTCTTTGTGTATGTATCATACTGCCGATAGTCTTCAGCTGTTCTGTCCTACCTGGGCATTTCACATCCATAAAGTAGGAGTTTGGTGACTGCACAAGTCTCTTCTTTTTGTGGTGCCTTCTCTCGCCATCAAAAGAAGGATGGAGAAGGTCTATGGCCAACTAGGATGAAGGAGAAATACAAGTACCGTAAGTCTCATTTCCCCCATACAGAAGATAGGACATGACGTAAATTCGGTAAAGGTGTTTTGAGTAGACCTGAGCCAGGTTTAACAATCATTTGTGAGTGCTGTACAGTATTGCGAGGTATGGCGTATTCACAACGAGCAGATACCATTAATGAACCATGGCAAATCAGCGATTCGCGTAATGCATGACAAGACTGACGGGTTCATCTTATGTGGTGCCTCTGCTTTTTGATATATCTCGACAGTGGATGTAAATGGAATTATATGCCCCCAGAACAGTTGTATTAAGGGTTATTAAATTGGGACAATAAAGTACACTTATAGTTAACGGATATGGTATTTCTATAAAATATACATTAGTTAAACAAATTAAATTTGCTTTTTGCTGATAATGGGCTAGTTATTTGATTTATTTTACAGTTATTACAACAATGTCTGAATAGCACGTCAAGAATATAATAAAGAAACTCGTTTTGTTCAGCACTACAATATTTTACTATGATAACAGGAGTAGTTCTTGTAAAGGTTTGCATCGTCCTACAATTATTGACTATACTGTTCCTATTTTAGCTACACCTGTAGGATTGTCCTTTTTTTCCTGATATATTTGTATAGTAGCCTTGTTCACTTTATTATAGTTTACTATTGTTATTTTTAGTAGGCCACGGGTTGCTTAACTATAATGTCAGCGAATGAGGTGCAAAATCCAAAACCATTAAAAAAAAACAGGGACCTTACAAAGTAATAAACAGAGCGTGTTTTGCACAACAACAAACAAATCATATGAATATTATAGTGATACTATATACGATATTAAAATATATATACTTAAACTGCACCAGTGTTATCGGAATATTGTAATGGCATTTCGTCGAGGCTGTTCTTAACGGCTGTGGCCTGCTGAAAAAAACGGGCGCAGGCTGTTCCTTGGACCGAGAGTAGTCCCGCGACAGGTATCGAGACATATCACGCGTTTGCAGAGTTGAGTTCCGGTGCATTTCCAGCAAGTAGCCTACGCCGCCATGACACATTACGAAGACGTAGCATGTCGTTAGCCACACGCCATGTGCTGCTGCTGCTGCGACGTTACAACACGACTAAAGTACCGCGAACACAGCGGGGAGACGTGACGGCGTGTCTTAGGTGTTGAACCGTACGAACAGCGGACCGCACATCAACCCGGGCGACACAAACAAACACAAAACGTTGTGACTTACGGGCATTTCTTTACCGAGCTGTGTCCGCTTTCCTCCTCCCGCATACACGTTACGTAGGCTGGCTGGTGAAAAGCTGAGCCCGCACTAAGCAGGAACCGTGGCGAGGCTCCGGGACGTGATGCTGTTCAAACACAGGGCACATTTCAACGGTTGGGCGACGACATAGTGGAGGGTGAACACACCTTAACGCAGGTTTAACACTTTTTACATTCGCACACAAACTTTATGAAATAAATGAATAGTATACATCTTATAGCAGATATCCAACTGATGTAAGTTAAATCACGACATTGTCTTTTTAAGAACCAAACAGGATAAATTAATGCTTTGTAATGTTTGTTTTTTGTTGGTCAATGGCAGTTTGCCTCGCGATGATCATCGAGGTCAAAGTTCGCCCACCTTTTGTCTTACCAAAGCTGCCCAGAGTGACGTTAACGAGGCGTCCCTCTTTATAACTACACGGACCAGCATGCACAGCAGAATCTGACGTCACGCACAGCCGCCTGCGGGTTCACCAGACAGGGAGGGGTCGGCGGTGGAAGGGGAACCCCGGCTCGTTGCGGCCTTGTTACACGTCGGAGTGTCCGTGGAGGTTGAATGGCGAAGTCGTACGATTATCTGTTCAAACTGTTGCTCATCGGAGACAGCGGAGTCGGCAAGACATGTCTGCTGTTCAGATTCAGCGAAGACGCCTTCAGCACCACCTTCATCTCAACAATAGGCGAGGCAGCTGACACACGTTCCCACCCGCACGAACACACACAATAGTGCACTGTTGTTGTTGTTGTTGTTTGTGTGTGGTTAGTATGTATATGATATAGTTAGCACGTTATGTATGTATGACATCGTATATGCCGTCGTTTGTATATGTATATGTACATGATGATGTAGTATATACATATCATCATATGTACGCTTTGGATAAAGGCGTCTGCTAAATGCCGTAATGTAATGTTACAGTATAGTCATTGTAATAGTATACCATAGTTGTGTACTACAATATTCCATAGTGCGTACTACTGTATACCACAGTATTTTATAGATTTGTATTTTTGTATCTACTAATGGTACTCAATAGTGGCCTATAGTGACATTATCATATGTATTTTTTCTGCTGTAGTATCGTTATAATATTGCAATAATATCACGATCATGTTGATATAGGAACTGGTTTTGCTGTGATATTTCTGCAGCATCGTTCCACAATTTGTTATAGGATTACTGTAGTTCACCACCGATATGCAGAGCTACCTGGTGTGCTGTGTAGCCTCGCGTGGGATGATATGTAACTGATCGATGCAGTAAGCCATTAGGATGTATCTCCCTGTCTTAGCTGAGATTTTTGTGTAATTTCATTTATTGTTTTAATTAATGCAGGCATAGACTTCAAAATCAGAACAATAGAGCTGAATGGAAAGAGAGTCAAACTTCAAATTTGGTAAGTGTGATTTGGCTTTGGCCGTTTTCCCGAGTCACATTTTAATCAGGCACAGAGTGACGTGAACCGGCCCTTCCTAAGTGTAAGCTTTGTTTCTGCTGACCGTTAACTCTGATGTCCTTTTAGGGACACGGCTGGGCAGGAGCGGTTCCGCACCATTACTACAGCATACTACAGAGGAGCCATGGTGAGACACCCCAGTCCTACGGGCCAATCTTCCATTTCGTTGGGGGCCGTGAAATTGTCTGTGACGATCAGTGTTATCATTCTCCACAGGGCATTATGTTGGTCTATGACATCTGCAACGAGAAGTCTTTTGAAAACATACAAAACTGGATTAGAAACATTGAGCAGGTGAGCGTTGAATTGAAACTGGATGTATTAGAACTGTAGTAAAACATTTATTTACACCAGTGGGGTTTGTAGTATACGACTTTGCGTAACGCCTCTTTCAACTTCCCCCAGCATGCGTCGTCTGATGTGGAGAAGATGATCTTGGGTAACAAATGTGACTTGGCGGACAGGAGACAGGTGTCCAAGGACAGAGGTGAAAAGGTGAGTCTCAATGCCGCGTCGTCGTTAAAAAGCAGGCGCGGACCAATTGAAATGCTGTGACGTTTAGTGTTACGCAATGAATTATACTGACGTTGAATTTCTGTTTTACTCAGCTGGCCATTGATTATGGAGTTAAGTTCCTGGAAACCAGTGCAAAGTGTAGTTTAAATGTAGAAGAGGTAAGCTGAAAGTAATTGACTTAGTTTCTATCCCATAATTACCATTTAACACTATTGATAAATGTGTATTAACTTCTCTTTAAAAAAAATATATCTTCTTTTCTGTCACTCTAGGCATTTTATACTATTGGCAGAGACATATTGCGTAATCTGAGCACAAAGACAGTAAGTGCAATTGATGGACACAGGAGCTTCTTATAACAAATGCCTCGTTTCGTACATACTCCTATTGTTTTCAGCACTGTATTTATCCTCTCATATCTTTCTTTGCCAGGCGGACACCAATCCACAAGGAGTCAACATCACAGAGAAAAAGTCAAAGAGAATAAAGTTCTTCAGGTGCTCACTCCTCTAAGGGCCGCTCGTCTTCTAGTGCGCGCTGCTCTAGAGTGACCTCACTGTTTTGTAGGGCTCCTGCTGCCCCGGGGCCTCGCAGCAGCAGCAGCGGTTGTATCGAGAGGACCTTACTGCTAGCTGAAGCTCACGGGTTCACGCGCGGTTTAGATGCTGTCATGATGTGCCGAACGGAGGAGGAGCTATAAGGAATGAGGCTGGATAGCGCTGCTCGGTCAAAAAGACTTGCTGGTGATCGTCAGCGATGGCTTGTATGTGGCTCAGTGTCTGCTCGGTTACCACGGCACGGAGAATCCCTCTACATGTTAGCAGAGGGACCTCATGTCGTCTTCTAGATGATCACACGGAGGTTCTGTCATATACTAGTATCTCACCCGTTAGCTTGTGTCATATGCCGTCAAGATAGTGTAAGCATTCGGTGTGTGTATGTCTGTCAATCCATGTGTCTTAATGGGATACTCACTTTCCAGTTGCACGGGCAGCATGTTTCTGTGCGATTGTTCATAAGAGGGGAGAGTAATAGTTTTATGACGGAAAAGACAAAAGGTAGTTTAAAGTAAACCTACTGTATTCCCTTATTTCTATTTATTAATTTTTTGTTGTCGTTTAATTTAAAACTTTATTTATACAGGTTAGTATGTCAATGTGAAACTGTGAGGGAGTTGTTTGGTTATTACGCAGTTGTCTTAGTTACTTAGTTGTTTGTGATTGAGCACATTCTACTCGGAGAGAAAGTATATTTACAAACATAATTTGAAAGTATTTTTTCAATCGTGTATTGGGAATTAATGTTTGTCTCTTCATATATATATAAATATATATCTCAACACAACTAATAAGTATGAGTACGTTTTATTTTCACATTGTATTGTATACATCCAATACATACATCCATGCAAAGTTCACTTTACATCTCCAACATAGCAACACAATGACTTGGCAAAGCTGTAATGTGAATGGTTGTGTTTGTATGTTGCATCAATGAAAATGTTAAAGTAAAGACAGTAAAGTGTTACGTTGATATTTCATGTTTAACAAGAGTTCTGTAAGGTTTATTTACTTGTTTTGTCATTATGGTTTCCCCTTTATTGTGAAAACGGTTTAATAAACTTGCTCATCGGTCCATCGGACGGCAGCCTCCCTTCCATTTGACAGTTCTCTGCATTGCTGCTCCCATTTGATGCTTTCTTCTCTTACGGTTCTCTCCTCCACTCTGCATCACTCTTGTTCTCCTCTCCCCTCTGGGTCTTTGTTCTCCTCGGTTCCTGCTTTCTTCCTCTCTTGTGCGTCGTCGCCGCCGCTCTTCTCTGGTCCCATCGTCTTTTCCCCGTCTTGAACAGCCGACACCCCACACGCGCCGACAATGTCTCGCTCGCTGCTGGAGGCTCTCGGCTCCATGCTGATGATCAAGTCCTTTGCCTCCCGCTCACTGGTGTTCCAGCTCTGTGACCTGTGAGATGGCAAAAACCCGTCGTCGGCCACAGTTAGATATTCAGCGCCGTCTTCTGGGCCTCTCTTCTCCATCTTTGTTTGGTCTTCCATGGGCTCTGTTGCTGGAGGAGTTGCCTCGCTTTCCAAAGGAATTTGATCAATCTGACGCTCCTGTTTTTTAGGGTCTGCCAGCTCAGTGGGGACATCAAACTGCCGGGCTGGAGTTCTGACCACTGACACCTTCGGCATGTGACCGAAGAGACTGGGTTGGACCTGATACTCCAAGTTCACTGGCCATTGATTTGGTGTTTTAGCTATCTGCTCCACCAGTGACCTGTAGTCTGCCGTTTGCAGCGCTTCGTCACCCGCCTCAGCTGGGCTGAAGATGATGCTGCTCATAGCCCTCTTCGTTGTGGTAGCAGAGGCACTTTGGCTTTCAGGAGGACCGCATCTCAAAGATCTAGTCCTCTTTGGAGAAGAGGAGGTTGCTGGTCGTGGTTGGGCCTTTTCTGTGAGTTTAGCTACTTCCCCTGGTTCATTATTCTGTGAATCAGGGCGGCTGGTAATGATGGTACTCATAGCCCTCCTCTTTTTCAAAGGTGAGGGAGTTTGGCCTTCGACTGGATAGTACCTCAATGATTTAGCCCTTTTCGGAGAGGGGGAAGTGGCTGGCCTTAGTTTATCCCTCTCTGTTAGTAGATCTACTTTGCGCAGTGCTCGGCCCAGCAGATCTCCACTGTCCGGTGCCATCGCCAACGCTTTGTTGGTTATGGCCTCTTCTTCACTTCCTGCCTCAGACATAGGTTTTTGTTCACATGGCGATATCACAATGTCCACGCACGAGCTGGGCCGTGCTCTCTCCGCGCCACCGACATCCAAGGTCTGACCGTACTCCCTGGTGGCGAGAGTAGAAGCACTGGAGGCTTGCAGCAAACTACTCTGTCTCTCCAGGCCCGTCTTAGCCACCTCGTCGGCCTCCTTCTGCTTTGCCGCATGCTCTTCCATGTCCATGTGGAAGCGATAAAGGCTGTAACCGTCAGCGCTGTTAACACTGCCGTGGCGGAGGAGGGAGGAGGGGTCACACACGGAGGAGTTCCGCGAGTACGTGCGGGTCAGCTCCAACCTGTCTACCCCAGCAAGCTTTTCCAGGGCGACTGCCATCCGTCCATGGATCTCCTCCAGCTGGGCCAGGCGCAGGTCCACCGTCTGCAGGGAGGCCTTCATGGTGTTCTCCCTCTCGTTGACCTCCTCCAGGCGCATCGACATGTTCTCAACCCTGCCAAGAGCGCCAGAGAAATATCAGAAGATTTCACCAGTTTTAAATATGAAATGCGATCCACACGCCTACAAAAGGCAACTTAACTAACTACACCCGCGTAAGTGAAATGGGTCTTCACCTTTCTGAGGTAACCTTGATGCGCTCGTCACTGGAGGACTGCTGCTCATCTTCCTTCGCCCGGAAATATTCCTCCACACACTGCTCCTCAAACTCGTGCAGGTTTTTCAGCTCTTCTGGGTTCAGCCTCAGCTCTGTCGCGAGCAAAGCATGACATGACATAGATCAGCGTTTCTTAAGCTATGAGGCGAGACCCAAAATGTGTCACAAGTGTATGTCTGTTGAGTTCCAACACGATAAGAGTGTGATTATTGATGACCCAGGATGAGACTAAATTGAATCAGTTTGGCTCCTGGGCGGAAAGGTTTTTTAAAAAGCCTCCCCGTAGGCTATGCTCGATCGCTAGCGAAGCATTTATATGAATCATTGTGTGCATGCGTTATTGATTATCAGAGACTAACTGAGGCCCCGGTCCTTATCCAAGTCTCCCTCTTGCTTCTTGGCGCAATGGCGGAACAGCCTGTTGAAGAGGATGTAGAGGTGGCTGAAGATGATGAGAGGGGGAGGCAGGATGGGACGGTCGTGGAAAGTCATGATCAACTGATATCGCTGGAACTTCCACACCTGGTTGGAAATGGACTTGACCTCAAAGAAGGTGTTGCTGTGGGACAGGAAGCGGAGGCCAGTGTGTATAAAGATGCTTGCACATTGAAAGCGGACGTTAGCAGCAGATGTCCTTTGTAAAACAATCAAGCAATCAAATATCGGAACATATACTTACTTGAAGACCGCAATGAGCAAGTTGACCAGAAGGATGTTGGCCACGAGAAGGTAACAGGCCATAAGGGCAGGTGTGAGCCAGGCACCAGGGATGCATGGAGGCAGTTTCCTCCCATCCTCATCATATAAATGATCGCCACAAGGAGCTGTGGGGAAAGGCGGGTCTAGTTGAAGAGATTATTCTAAGATCTTTAGCTCGCTGACTTGAACTGCACGCTGGAGTGGAAGACTACTCACGGTTGATTTCCATTGCATAGACTTCCAAGAAATCCCCCAAAAGCGCAGTAATAGAGAAATGTGGAGAAATGTGTGTTAAAATATATGAACGTTTGTTCTTTTAATCATACTTCTGTCAAGGTCAAGCCGATGCCCGCTAAAGAGGGGCGTGGTGTGCTCAAAATGTTTCTCCAATTAGCCAAAAGGTAAAATAATTGCTGTGTTTTCTGTCACTGTCCCATTTCCAACATTAAAAAAAGTAATATCTTGTCACAACTTCTTCAGGAAAAACTGGTTTAATAACTCTTAGTAAATTAGGCCTTTTATAAATGGTTCTATGTTGCCTTCACCTTGACAGAAGAAACAGTTCCTGTGAAAAGAACTTGACGGCAGATGATCATCATTAAGGAGATAATACCAATACTGCTCTTCCTCAATGCAATTGTATTGTCAGGTATTAAAGCAAGAGCCTGTTGTAAAGGTGCCAGCAGAGGGCGACAAAATATTGAGGAATGATAACGTGATGCGTCGTCTATTACAAGTCTCCGACTGATCATCTGCCCAGAATCAGGAAACAGAATCTTACTATGAACTCTAGTCTTACGGTCTATCGAGTCCGCAAAAACCTCTCCGTAGATCATCCAGTAAGGCATGTAGAAGATGTTTCTGGCCAGGCGCCAGGTGGGCTCCTCATCAGGGTGCAGGATGGCTTGCCGTGCCACCCCAAAGCTCATGAGCACCACCAGCATGATCACTACAAAGTACATCATATCAATCATCTGAAAGAAATCAGAAGAAACAGCATACTTTTTTTGGGTTGTTGCCATATTTGTACGCATCTCTGTCATGTGATTTTCACATGATTTGTTCAGCTCATACCGACATCAAATGTCATTACCATCTTCCCTATCATCATGACATAGGGTCCCAGGTACTTGTTGACTCCAAAGATGTCCAGTACACGGATGTACCAGAAGATGATGTCTATACAGTAGATGACTCGGCCGTAGCCCATATAAGGCTCGTGCTGCAGCCGTAGCATGAGGCCAAGAAGGAAGGTGGAGATGGCAACCATGTCTGTGATGTTCCAGTACTCCTCCAGCCACACATTTATCTTCTGTTTCAGCTTCCCTGGCTCTGACATCAGAATCTGGAGACCGGGGTTGAGAGAGGAATTCTCAAATGAATTTGCCATCAAAATCTTGAACAGCATTTGACGTTTGAGATATAATGACATGCTCAAATTATTTTGGCGTTTACCTGTCTGACTTTTTCAAAGCCAAGTGTGAGGATGTATGCGATGACAGTCCACTCTTGAATAGATGGCAATCGCTCCATTTTCACCAGGATGATGTAGTTGTATAACGATAGATAGCCCAGATAGGAAATCTATCAGAGTAAGGAAACACCATAAAGTCAGTGCAACAAAGTCACTTCATTATTAATGATAAGTGTAGTCATGACAGCTTGTCACATGTACAGTAATGAGACTTACAGTGTTGAACCAGAATTTGGTGAAGGGCGCATCATAAAACTCAAAGAACCTTTTGCCAATGGGGATTTTGCGGACTTTGGTGCTGCCCTCCTCTTCATCCCCCTTCCGAGAATTCGCATCAGTATTGGCCTCCTGGAACAGATTGTCATCTGTCACTCTTGACAATAATAAACTGACCAAAATAAATGAATTTGACAATGTCAGCAGATGAGCCAGGACCTTGTTGGATTTGGTGTCATTGGTGTCATCCTTGTTGTTTCCCGCATTAGTGCCTCCAGGTCTTTGATAGGACGTGTCATCGCCAAGACGGAAATCCAACAGCAGAATCAGGGGAGGAAAGATAATTCCCAGAATAACCTATGTGGGCAAAGTTTTATTAAGCATATCTCAAAAAGATATTTGAAAGCAGATAAAAACAACAGGGCAGAAAAAATAAATGCAAAGCAATGGGGAAAAGCCTATTTAAGATTTAAGAAAAAGAGATCATTTTGGTTTGTTTCTTTGTTTAGAGAAGAAACAAAGCCATGCCACCTTGAGGCCAGGGTTTTTGCCGATCCTTAAGCAGCCCATCCACATGTCAGTGAGCAGCATCTGGCTGCAGGTGTGGGCGATGAAGTCGCGTTGTTTAGCAGCCACAGCCAGCTTCAGACAGGTGGAGTTACTCCAGTTAATCAGCTCATATGTTAGGAGTTTCATGGCCACCTGTTCATCGTGCTTATAGGACTGATCCAAGAGCTCGTAGGCCAGCTGGCCAAATTCTCTATAAAGGATAGAGAAGTAAAATAATCATTTCTCTGTATAGTACTTTTCAATCGCTTTACAAAGGAGTAGATCAAAACAAAAAGGATCAAATCAACAGTAAATGCAATGTATGCAACATACAAGCAGAAATATGAATGTAAAACATAAAAGGGAGGACAAGGGCAATTCATAAAAGATCATTACATAAAAGCAAGTCTATAAAAGTGAGTTTTTAAGAAGTTATTTCATCGATGAGACTGATATAGACAGCCTAAGCTCCTCAGGTACGTCATTCCAAATTCCAGGAGCCTTAATGGCAAAGTGCCTCTTGTTTTCAGTCAGCCAATAGGAACCCGCCTGAGGACCCCAGGCTGCAATATGGCTCATATGGGATTAAAATGTCTGGGATATAATAATAATAATAATAATAATAATAATACAACTTTATTTGTATAGCACTTTTCATACAAACAGTGTAGGTCAAAGTGCTTTGAGATTTCAGCACAAAGATTCAAAATTGTATAAAATCATATAATCCAAGTAATAGAGAAAAAATCTATTAAAAGAAAATGAAAGAAAAATGGAACATATAACTTGATGCCAGACCCATTCGTCTTAAAAGTGATCAGCAAAGTCATTTTAAAAAGTGACACACAAGTCAACCAATGTAAAGATGCTCAAATTGGGGTAAAATGCACGTGTGGTGCAGCCTTTCCTAAGCAACGTTTCACACTGCAACTGAAATATAAGTGAGAGATTTTACATCCGTTTGTTATTCAATTACAAGGCATCAGACTGTGGGGGGGAAACACTGAGGCACTGACTTGGAGTTGTTCTCCAGGTCTTGGGAGATGTCGTCCACCAGCTCGCTTTCAGAGGACTCATGGGCCATGGCCTTATATAGCTTACAGGCCACCAAGGCCTTCGCCATGGCCTCCTCTCCTCTCTGCCACAGGAATAACGCCATCTTCTGACGCTTCATCAGCACTGCCCACACCATCAGCTCATGGAAGGGGAACTTGAATCGACAGACCTCAGGGTCATCCACGTCAATGTCAACCTCCTCCTCTTTCTTCTTTTTGGTCTTTTTCTTGCCTTTTTGCCGTGGTTCGTCATCCTAATGAAAAATAAAAGGATTAGATCAGAGATGATTCTGCAGTGTGACTGAGTTTGATTGTCGTTTCATCGTGGTGTTTCATTAGCAAATTGAAAGCGTTCTGCTCGGAAAAGGACGCCTCACCTCCATTCCTAGAAGTTTCAGAGCTTTTGGCTGCAAAAAAGAGGATAAAACACGTCAATTAATGTCAAAAATTAGTTGATGCGATGCACAAGCCCATGGAATATAATTTCTTCCACCCACACATACCCGTTTTAGTCCATACAGGGTATTGTAGAGGTTGCGGAACGCCTTCCTGGTGTAATTGCTCCTGTACGCTCCGCCCATGAGGTGCTCCAGCACCAGACCAATATCAATCAAGGTGATCTGATAATCTGGAGGAAGGTTTCCCTGCAGCATCACCAGAACAAGGTTATACAAAACGCATCTCAATATAATATAGAACCTGAAATGATCTGACATTATGTCGCAAACAGCCACATTAGGAAAGATCATTTTTACCTTTTTGACGTCCCTAACCACAACATGCAACGTATTAGCAGGGCCAAGTTTCTGTGATGTAGAATAGAACATGTTAGTCATCAATGGCAACCGTTTTCAACTTTGTTTTGTTTATTTTTGCCTTTGCACTTTGTGTCTTTTCAGAATGTCTCTCATTCTCATTTGCTGCGATGTATCAGGCCTACCGTGTTGTATAACTCCTCTAATCTGGGAATGGTGAGGAAGTGATGAATATTGACCCCGTTCTCCAGGAGCAGTTTGACAAAGTCCACTCTGTCCAATACCAGAGCGTCCATCATAGCCTGCTCCAGAGAGTTGACCTAAGAGAGGGTCACACATGTGGGATTGTGGTGTGCTGATGGTGTCTGAGGCGGAATTGTGATAATTTAAACCACACAACATCCATACTATTTTTTTCTTCTATTTTCAGGTTTGAAGTCTTGAAAGTGTTTGTTATCTATATGCAGTGAACCCCCAGCTTTACCCAACGAATCAACTCCAACTTCCTTGGATCTTTTTCCTCTGGAGGTTCAGGTTTAGCCTTCCCCTTCCCCTTCTTCCCCCGGGCTTTGTTACGAGGACCACTGGCAGGGCTCTTCTGCCTCTCCTGGGATGGGGTGCAGGAGGCTGTAGTGTTGAGTAGGGCACTAGCAGGCTGACCAAGCAGGAATAGAGAGAAAGAAACCTATAGCATCCTTTTGTTTGAACATCAGCATATTCGTTTTGTACGCAGTTGTGATTATTACTTCATTACATTCAATCATGGGACATTTCTGTATCCCTGAGAAACGCGACTCCGTTGAAAGGAGAGGCTTTTAAAACAAGATTTCTCTGTACTACTGCTGTATGTCAATGAGCATATCAATTCTATTTCAATACATTTTCATTAAAGAAATTAAATAAATCCTTTCCTTCAAGCTTAATACATGTTTGGCAACTGTAGTGCACTCGTGTGGAAGTATGACTTTACTGTACTTTGAGGTGAACGACACTCACTGGTAAATTGAGTCCATAAACAAAGATTTGATTGCGAGCAATATCCACCCTGTTCCAGGCCAGAGCCAAGCTAAGCTGGTCCGGGGCTGAGGCATTTGTGCCTGACAACACAACAAAACAGAGGGAGAGGGAGAGAGAGAGAGTGCTGAACAGGCGGTGTGTTGTACACAGTGAGAGAAACACTGAGAGATTACAGACAATTCGTCTCTTTGTGTCAGATTGCGATGTGCTGAGAGGATACCTTTTAACAAGGCAGTGAGGATGGCCATTTCAATATCCTGCTGTCCCTCAGAACCCATCCGAAAAACTGTAATCTATGTTTTGAGAGTAAAGGAGGGGAAAAAAAAGACGAGAGTGAATGAGTGAGGTTGGTAGGAGGATGATGAATGAATCCGTGAGTGAATGAATGAAATGATACCGGGAATGTATTGATATGTGGAGACAGCAGTTTTTGTTGAGGCTCACCACAGCACTCTGTGACTGACCCCACGACGGCTAATGGACGTGTCTGACGGAGTGAGAGTACTTGCATTGTTATAGACTGGACTATATCAAATGGAATTACACTGACGGGTCTGTCACATGTGCAGCCATGGTAAATGGGATTAGGCTGGCATGAATATGTGGCGTGGTGCCAGAGATTTCAGAACTGGCCTCGGGATGCGTTAATAATGAGCATCAGCACGGAGCTGTTAGACGTGTGGTGCTCTTTCAGAAAGTAGTAGGGTGCGCTCGGTTCTTTTTTTCCCCTTCTTCTTCTGCAAACAGGGAGGCTTGTGTAACGGAAAGCTCGTGATTCGGTCAAATGCTTCACGGTGGTGGTAGATTACTACAAATCGCAGCCCTTTGAATCAGGTTTTTTTGTGTCTTCTTTGTCCAGCCAGCTGTTCACATTGGATGCACTTTGGATGAAAGGATTATGTGGGGACTAGACAGGGACACGGATTCACCTGTGGGTTAGTTATGGCACTTTAGACTAAGAGCAGGCAATGAAATGCCCCTTTAGTCACATATAAAGAGCTCAGAAACTTGGCAGACCTGTCACATTGTCTGGTGTCGGGGGTATCAGTGAAAACTAAATGGTACGAGGGGGGAAAAGCCCAAGGCAGTATGATCTTTGAAAAAGCAGTTTAGGTTGCTTATCTGAGTGTGTCGGGGCATTAGGCAGCCTAATACATCGGGGATAGAGCATGCAGACACTCTGGTGAAGTGATAGCACTCTGGGGCCTGAGAAAAGCCCGTGGAGAATTAGCATGAAGAGAGAGGAACCTGGCCGAGGATTAGGGAGATGGATCTTCTCCTCCATCTGTGTGGTGCATGCTACTGCGGATTGGATGAAATAAGAGCCTCTGCTAAGCAGGTGGTTGTGTGCACTGATCTTTCCCACCCAAATGTATGGAGCCCGGGGATTATATGCGCCGGGCATTACAAACTACTAATCACGTCACTTACACCGAGAGAAATGTGCCGGAAACGCACAAATGGTGCCGCTGTTTGTGTCAGGCTCTCCGGCCGACACTTTGGGGAAACACTTTCAGCCCCGGGGATAATCTGCTAACTTATCGGGTCAGTATCTCGCAGCAGAGCGCCGAATCATATTGTTCACATGAAAGTAAACAGGTCTACACAACAGGTTCACACCAGCCACTTGGCGACCGATTTGCAAAACACGCTGTAGGGCTGATGGCGGCCTATTGTGCTATGAAGCTGTGGATTACATGATAGAACACACATGGCCACAATGAGGTGGAGACACGACAAGCTGGTTGTGCGGATTATGTTTATTCAATAGGTTCATGGGAATAGACAGATGAGTGGACTAAAGGAATGACAATGGAGAACAAATGCTTTACAACTCAATATTTATTGATTTCAATAGATGTGTATTATGATTTTCTAATGCAAGGTAGTTGTGACATACTATCAGCTTGAAGATATTCATGCCCCATATTTGTCCCGCGTGAGGATTCAAATATTTGACTTGTCTTATTCCGCTACTCACCAGTTCTCTTTTTTTCATGCACTCCATAACCATGAGAAGGATCTGCTGTGATTGGTTTTTGCTATAATTGAAGGTCTTTTGAATAGTCACTAACAGCTGGTCTCTGACGTCGTCGTTGACGAGTCTGGAACAAGAGATTCGTGATGACATCCACGCTTTGCACCAGAGGGCATAATAACAGAGGACTGACGAGGAAGAAGTAATCCAATATCTCACCCTCCGCCCTCTGAGAATCTGTGTGCGAAGGAAATGATGTCGGAGGCGCGGCCGCTGCCGTCGCACACCACCACGGGAATCGGAGGCTCGTCCCTCAGGCTCTCCAAGGCGATAGAGATAACGTTGGGACCTCCCTCCACTATCAGGCACACCAGAGGGACTCCCTGGCCCAGACCTGGAACACACAAGAGAACAGTCACCATTTACAGTCGAGTACGATCAGTCCGTCCCTCCATCCATCCGTTTGTTATTGACTTGTCACCGTATACTATTGTTCATTTGCGCGACAGGATTTCTGAGAGTGACGTGCTGAAGTAGTAGAGCACGCCGAACATTGATGTGATCTTCATGTGTGAACAGAGGGAGTGAAGTCAGTGGTGACAGCTGAGCATCCCTTTGCTGTCCCTGCCTTATATCCAAGCTCCAGGCATAGGATGACAAAGGGAAGCCCACAGGTCACAGAGGAACGACTCCACCCACACGTGTACCACAAGAGCAACAGGAAGGTCACACACGCCACGCGCTCCCTGCTATCGACGGCGCACCGCGTGACTTACGGGTGTTGATCTTCTGCAGGCAGATGTGCTTCTCCAGCTGTCGACGGAGTTTGACCTCAGAGCCGTACTTCCCGCAGGTACCGTTGTCAGTCAGGATGAAGTGGGAGTGGCTGTTGTTGAGCACGGCCAGCTTGCTCAGCGGGTTGGACATCGTCTGGTAGGGTCTGGTTACCTGGAATTAGAATAAGCACCGGGCCTCGAAACGTTTCAAGAGTGAAGAGCGATTAGTGTGAAGAGGTCTTTGTCTTTCAGGGCACTAAAGGGAAAGCAGCGTTGAAATGTTCTTACGTCTTTTCCAATAAGGTCTTCTTTGTTTTCCAGGATGCCCCATGGAGCGATTCCTATCACACACACCTTCCCTCGTGACTTGGACGAGTGGTCCTTTAAGGCATCCCCGATGTGACGGATCACCCCTAAGTTGTCAAGAGCCAAACATATAGCAACATGACTGTTTCAGCTGCCCAATGGGGCTGCATCGTGGTGCACAAAGTGGTTACTGCATGCACAATCCACACAGGTTTGCATTCGAGATCAATTTTCACACAAAAGCTTTGATTATAGTGCCTAAACCTATGACAATGGGTTGTTCAAATCCCCTCCGGGAAATGTCAGAATAGACATTACGTAATGGGAATTTAGAGCAAAGGTCATCTTCTAATATCAGAAATTGTGATTTGTTAAGTGAATATTAAAAAGCGTTATCCTGGACGGTCAACGTCCCCACCAGTGTTGACGCCACCCGTGAAGATCCACGCTCCGGTGGTGACGGCAGCTTTGATCAGGCCTTTCCCGAACACCTGCTTGAGTTTGGGCTGCAGGTCAAAGTTCTGCAGACCTCCGTGCACAGAGATGAGCAAGGTGGGCAGCTCCAACTGCCAGTCCTTCACCATCAAATGCAGAAGGCTGTCGGGCTTGGTGTCATAGGATACCCGGATATACTGGAGAAGAAGAGAAGAAGGTTCAGTGCTGTTATAATCCACCTCAGTGGCACCTGATTGGTTAGAAGGCCACGCGGGACATTTACCATGGCCTTGTTGACGAATCCTCCACCCTGGAACTCGATTATGCCAAAGGCGTCCGTTGGGGAGGTCTTAGTGTGCTTGACCACGGACCACTTCTCCTGTGGGGGTTCAATCTGCAACAGCTGGTTCTCCT
>OMOT01022836.1:3018-18219 GCA_900312575.1 Acanthochaenus luetkenii | reverse complement strand
TCATTTAGCAGACGCTTTTGTCCAAAGCGACTTACAATAGTAAATTTTTTCATCCACATCAGTCAGACCAACTATACAACGCAGTCTTTCTTTAGCTAAACACTTCAATAGGAACAAGTAGCATATAACACTTCAATAGGTAAGTACACATATATAATTAAATAGAAAGTGTATAGACAGGTTTATACAGTTTAAAGCATTTTTAATCATGAAAAAACTGGTTTAAGCAGGTGTTTCCAAACGTTTGACTGGTACTGTACATTTGATGTTGCCCTCAGTAGCCCGACTGATCGGTAGAGTCGGGCGCATCACTAGCTTCTTTCATCGCAGCACCACCACGAGTCACGGCCCTGGAACAGAAGCAGACCCTGCTAGGTAAGCCATGAAGGCTTTCAGTGTTTTTTAATCATGGTGCCATCATTTTGCACTTGGGGTGTATTTAATGGGTTACTGTAGTCAAATGGTGGATAAGTCATTGAAAATCAAATCGATAATCGTCAATTATCGAAAATCGATTCTGAAATCGAATCGTGACCCTAAGAATCTAAATCGAATCATGACATCACTACTGATTCCCACCCCTACTGCTGAATTGTCTTTGAAAATAGTGCAAGAAATCCGGTTTTCTTTTTTAAACATGTTGAAAAACAGTCTGTAAAACCTCTGGACAATGTAAAATGTAAAGTCCATGAAACTAAAGCCCCTTCATGACTGCTTTCTCACTTCTTGGAGATTGTAAGCTCCCATGAACACACCTGTTTCCCCACCTCCTACGCTTGAGTGTCACTTGAGTGATGCATTTTAGATTAAAAATAACTTTTCAATGGGCATTGATACCAAATGAGTAGCATGTCAGTATTGAGGTATCGATAACAGTTTCGATCCGCCCATCCCTAGTGGATAGTCCTTTCCTAACTTAGCCGCACCCTCAGCAGATGGTTACTGTAAAATGATGACGGATGCTTTTATCCGAACAATGGATTTTATTTAAACACTTAATAACTTGGCACAACACGTTAACTCTCGCTCAGACAGTATCCCAGTCTACATGTCTCTGTATTACTGCAACTCTCTTAGTAAAATTGCATGGTAAATGTTTACCGTATATGACGGTTACTACAACTTGAAACGCTCCAAGATTTCTCCATATTTAATTAGGCAAGATTCCTAGTCTATATTCTCTGTGGCTTTGGCGACTTTATACTCGTTTGTTACCATGCTTGTTTACAAGCAAATGGCATATGGAAATTGAATAAACCTGTTAAGTGGCCTCAGGCCTCGTTTCGTGAAGAACCAAAGGCGAGACTAACAGGGTTAAAGCTTCACGCATCCACAGGAAAGGCATACATTAAAAAATAGATCTCTGGATTTTATAAATCGATATATCATTCAAATGAAGATCGATTTGAATCGGAAAATCAATATTATTTTTTTACTCAGTCCTACATGAATGAAAAATACTAAAGTTGTATTCCAAATATGCAGGCGAAACATGAATTGATTGCCTTTTTAGTTTTTATTCATTTATGAACTTCCAACTAATCCAAACACTGCCAAAGGTCATCAGCAGGGAGAGATACTGTAGAATTTAAAGTAATAAGAATTCACTAATCTACAGAAGAAGTCAACAAAGACGGCAAAACCAGCGAATTATTCACAGCCTGGTATGACTGCATTAAAGTGAACAGTCTCTTGTAACACCATGGTCAAGCCAGCTGCTCTTTATATTGTGTTGTGCGTCTAATGGTGTCTTTATGGTACTTACCCAGCATTGAGTCAAAATAACTGTATTCTCATAGCATTTGGTCAAATATAGCGGAGCTAAGCGGTCCAGATTACATACAGAGCCGCGCTCATGATAAGTGCTGATGATCCATCACATTAACAGCTTTTCTGGTTGTAAATCAGTGGAATAATTAGCGCGACTGAAAACTGTTGTTTTCACTTCAAAAATACAATAGAGTTTCGTTCTGTGTCACGCTCCTCCATGTTTGTTTGTTACTCCAGTCCACGTGCATGGAACGTAAAGCGGGGTTGGGTATAACGTAAAATACGTCCGTAAAGCAGTTCTGCAACAATGGCGATAGAAACAATAGAGGAACATTTCTACAGCTAGACATTTTTGTATCGTCCCACGATATACAACGTCATATCGAACAGCCCTAGTAAAAGCTGTAGTTTGGGGACTGGATTGTGTCGTGTTGCTGACTGGGTTACATTCCCTCCATTTGTCATTTGTTATTCTGAGCATTTAACATGTCACTATTCCAGCCATTTCAGGGTCAAAATTAACAAAGTTGTTCTCAAAATGTGTTACAGGGTATGATTGGAGATGGTCTTAAATATATTAAAGACATTTTTAATAGTGGTGTGCATGAAAAAAAGTCAGTCACGGGGGACAACGGTCAGGCCAGAAGGGTTAAACACAAGATTAGCATAGGGCATGTTGAAACCCCTGTGTTGACCTTATTAAAGCATAGATTCACTGTACTTGACCACTGCTGTACACATAGCACTTTAGGGGCAAGATTGTATAGAATCATCAAAAGCCTGGAGACAGAGCGCTGGGACCTGTGGGCTTTGGTGGACAAGGGACAAGACTGAAAACAAAATCTGATCCACCATTAGATTTCTTTTTTTCATGTCTGAAAATTGCCGTGTTGCTGCAAAGAAAAACAAGAGATAAGACAAAAAAAGCTGGCCACTGGCAAAATCCTATTCCCAAATAGCCCCACCACAGCAACAGGACAGCACTGAGATCTATGGGAATGGGAGGCACGGTCACATGATGTGATGTACACACATAAAAAGCACATAAATGGGTCTGGAGAGACTGATGGGATTTTAAAAAGCTTTTAGAGGGCATTAGCCTTGGGCTCTTTCCCACTGAACCTCAATGCCAATCTCGGCGCAGGAGGAGAGAAGGAAGCGGCGAGAGGGAAAAAAACAACAACAAAAAAACTATACACCCCACTGCAGCTTCACAACTCTTTCAATTATAGCCCTGAAGTAGAAGCGTGGGGTGCCAAGAAAAAGCCTCTCCAGGAGAGGGGAGTCTCCTCTTCCTCAACTGAAATATCTTCTGAAGCATTCTCTGCAGGACATGCAAGTTCAAGTTTTATAATCACTCCCACAACAGCACCACCAGGTACACAATAGATCAAAAAGGGGATCGCAGACTCACCTGTGTCCTGAGGGCCTACGGACTCTGTTATCTCAGTCCCATCCATGCTGTCCTCCTCATCCACAACAACTCTCCCTCTGGTGCGACCCCTGGGGGGAGGAAGAGACAGAATCAAATAAGAGACAGTGAAAGGGAACAAGACCAACAAAAAAAAAGTGCCTGGGTTTGCCTCAAGAGGGGGGTGGGGGTCATGAATTAGTTAAATATAGTAACAGCTGTCACTGATTTTAATGGAGGCACTCTGGGCAAGGCGGAAGGGCAGCAGGGTGGAATGGGTGGTAGTGGGGGGTGCACTATACAGCCCTGGTAGTAGTGGTGGGCATGTATTGGAGTCCAGGGATGGAGCCAGACAAATCTGAATAGCTCTGCTTTGATGAGACATATGAAGATTGAGAATTAAAATTAAAAATAAAATTACTACGCAAATGCTAAAATAACAGTTACACAATGTTACAGAACAAGCCCAAAGTTAAAGTAGTAAATGAATGTGCTCTCTCAGCTCTACTTGTGCACAGAGAATCCATGGCATTTGCAGGCATTAAATTACTGAATACAATTAATTTCTACATTATCAACACTTAAGTAGGGATGCCCCCCGAAACCCGGTTCTAAACGGGAACCGGTTCTAAATTTGTAAAAACCGGAGTATCGGTAAGATCCAACGTTATCGGTTCCGCTATCGGTAGGTACCGGTACTCGAAATATTATGGAATGAGATTTATATTGTGGCAAATGTGTTTTTCGAGGAATTAAACGTCCTGAACATAATCTAGTTTGCCGCTTTCTCTATCTCTCTTTCTGCGTGAGGGGCGGGGCTATGCTCCGCTCTTACACACACACACACACACATATACGGTACAGTCATAGGCATATTCTAACCTATATTTACCTCTTAATGTTAATCCTTCATATGTGCTTGCTTGCTTACTTACTAGCAGCTACCTGAGTTTCCGAACAGCATCATTGGCCTCTATGGCTATGACGTGATGTTACGTTTAACCGCAAGTACACACCAAAATTCTACGTGTAAACGTGTAAAAAAATAAAAATACAAAAGCCCCCCCCAAAAAAACATCTCTATATTACGAATATGAATATTATGGATATGAATTAGTCACATCTGGTATCTTGAACTGACGTAACTTTAGGGTTGTTGGTGCATTAATTATGCTACTATGTACAGTACATCACATACACATTTTAAAAGGGCCTTATTCTTTAAAGCTTTGGACCAAACAAATCAGTTAAAATGATGGAGAATGCACAACATATCAAAGATTCAAAGAATTTCGCCCCAATTGTTGAAATTTCCTTGATTGTATATCCAATGTAAAGCATTTAAACTGCAAATTAGCTTAGCTTAGGATGTGTACACGCATGTGTCAAACTATTAATACGTTTTGGCTAGGGATGTTAACAATTAATCGACTATCAATTAATTGCTAATAAGAATTTAATCAATAACATTTCAAATTAAACAATAAACGGAATAACCTGAGGTCTTGTAATTGTATCAACGGGAGTTTTTGTGTGAAATGTAATTGACTTAAGGTCTCCACGTGAGGGCGCGCCAGGGTATCGTATCCCTTCTAGAGGTACCATAACTACGCTACAACGAGAGGAAAACCAAGCTGAAAACACAGCTGGTAACGAAAAATATAGCTCTCACAACCGATAGTTGAACTGCACTAACCACAGAAAGCTACATCACAGTCACTTACCACTACATTGAGCAGCATTGGCGGTCCTGCTCACAGAGAGCTTGTCCGTGAGACACATGGCCGTGGCGTCATGGGAACTCACCGGATGAGTAATAGCCTGTGTTCACGACAACGTGCGGAACATCAGCTAACAACCCCACATGAGTCAGCTGTCACTCGGTTCCATGCTTCGCGCATACATTACAATTGGCCGTCAATTACGGATTCGCTGTCTACCTGAACCGGGTCATTGCAGCAGCTGGCAGGTTGGTAAAACACTTGGCAATGTTCAGAATGGCAGCCCTGAAATGCTTTTATCAAGTCTGAACAGCTAAAAAAAACATGGAAACTGATTTTTGCTAATCAGATTTAAACCACATTCATAGGTGGTTTGAAATTAGATTCAAATCTGATTTCTAAAGGTGTGTCTCAGTCTGGATGCTCTAGCCACTCAAATCGGATATCAAACTGTCCTTTACGTCACTTGAAACACAACAAATAACGTTCCCCGGCACATTCTGAAATTGGCAAGCAGTCTTGTCTAAAAAGGAAATAAAATAATTGTTCATTTTAAGAGACCCGTCTTATTTTCTCTTGTATATTTACTATTGCTCTTTAATAAAGCAAAAGCATTTCTTATCTGATTACTCGATTAATCGATGGAATAATCGTTAGAATACTCGATTACTAAAATAATCGACAGCTGCAGCCCTACCGCACGATATATAGCGTCATATCGAATAGCCCTAACTGTTTTGCACGTAGGCCTACTCACGCCTACGTCGTTACCACAGCAACTAATGCAGATAGGTCGACGATGTCTGAATACACAAATCCGATCTGATCACTTGCAAATAACTGTGGACAGTCAGTCCTAAAAATCGCATTTGAGAAACAAATAAGATTTTCCTGCAGTCTGAACAAAGCCTTAAACCACAGCACCCAAGCCACCAAAGCGCTGTTATCAATTAATCGACGATTGCTTGTTAAAGTTAACAACTATCGATTAAGGAAATTCCTTTAAATTTGCATCCCTAGTTTTGGCCCAATATTTCAATGCTTTCTGATCACCCATCCTTTTCACCACATTATACAATTATTCATGCAACAAAAAGCCAATTCCCACAGCTACACACAACTAATTAATCAGTAGAATTAATTAATTGATCAGTAGAACTAAACAGTTGATCATCACTATTGAAACACACCCCAAGTGTCCTTTTGCTTAGAGTCTAGGGGTAAAAATCACACCTGCCTTAAGCATTTTGACTGTCAACAAGCCTAAATTGCCTCATTTACTAAGCAAAGACCCTGCCATGGAGAACTTGGAGAACCCAGCTCTCATCTCAATCTCATGTTGGAACTACTCAAAAACACCTCACCTCACCTTCTCCTTGTAATGCCATTTTACACGACATCTTAGCCTTTTCTTCACCTCTCCCTCTCCTCATCTCTGACGATGGCATCCCTAGCTAGCACCAAAGCAGCAACAAAAAAAACTTCTAGCCATGACCAAGGCAGTGTAACCCTTTGCATATCTCACTGAATCTGTCCTGTCAGCAGATAAAACAAGCACATCTATGTATGCAACTGTGTGCGCCTGTGTGCCAACTCCTACACATGCACACACCCCTACTTCACGTATGGAAAAATCTGTCAATGTCAGCATCCTCCAATGGGAACTCTGTTAACCCAATCTTGGAAGCGCCATGTGGAGAGGATAATTGTCATGGATACAAATTAAACAGCAACATCCATTGTGAGCATGCTAAGTGGGGAGAGCAAACACAGCCCAAATGAGAGCAGCATGTCTCAGGGGTACTCGGGAGGATGCAGGGGGTGGGAAGTGAGGGAGGAGATGGGGAGTGGGGGTGGGGGTAATTTTCAGTGCCACTGGAGAGAAAAATCACAATCGGCTGGATGCCAAATCAACCCCTCCCTCCAAATGACTTCCATATCAAGATAAGGAATAAGCCTAAAAACCTAAGAATGACAAAGAAAAGTGAAGACCACTAGTATACCTACGTTAGAGAGACAATTAACTGCAAACTTGAATCAAACGTAAATATACCTTAAGCTGGAAACACACCACCAGACGTTTGAAGTCTTAACATACTGCAACAACAGAGGTCATTTCGCACTATTTTTATGCCATTGTAATAGTACATACAGTAATTGCTGAGGCAAACATAGGGTGTCTCACTGTCATTTGATCACACATTGGGATCTACGACACAGCTTGAAATGACAATACTGTTAGCATCAGGTAAAATAATTATTTCACAATAATTGGTGATTGAATGTGAGATCACATAATCAAAACCTAGGCAACCAAGGATCAGTTAGGCCAACAGTAACAACTTGCTTGTGCTTAGCATCTGAACTGAGTATTGAGTATAGGCCTACATTTTCTGAGATCAACTCTCATTGACTATTGAAGGTCTTTGTTCAATGTGCTGATCATTTCAGACAAGGAGCTTGTACAGATTCCAATCATAAAAATCAAACATGACATTATCAGGGAAGACCTGATTCTAAAAAATACCTGATGACCAATGCAGATGACCACACCTGCTGTCTCACTAGTCACTTTACAGGCTCAATGCATACATTTTTTCCCTTGCATAATTGTTTTCCCCCATGCATACATTTTCCCCCCTCTATAGCCAATGTCATTCAACTGGTTCTTGGTTCTCGGAAGCAAACACAAATGCAGAAATCAGCCGTGTGTGACATTTTCATCTACTAGCACAATTCTGAGGGCACACACAAAGTAGCTGTTGGTGACTTATTTACATAGGTTGCTACGCAGAACATGTACTGTAATTATATATAACTACACCGAAAGATATCGAATCGCAGCATCGAGACAGCCATTTACTTCACTGACAAACACTCAAGGAACATTCAACCCCCCATACCCTGCACAAGTTATCCCCCCCCCCACAAACACACACACACACACACAACGCAAGTCCCACCACAGGGGGAGAGAAAAAAAATGAAAATAATGCTATGGTAAGTAGTCCCAGCTCTGAGGGCGCAGACTGCAAAACCTGACTTGGATTCTACAATTTGGGAATGGACTGACAAGCAGATGGCGCGTGGGCAAATCTAGTAAATTCTAACAACCAGGAGCTAACGATTGCAGATATGTCCACATTTGTCACAAACAAATAGGCTTTTTAACACTTCAGACTGGCAATTTCATCATTTACACTATCACTGTTGATATTCAGTAGAAGATAAATGCAGTTCATCTAAATGCAGGATTAATTTGGGATCCTAGATTGAGTCAGAGCTTGGTGAACTTGTTGCACAGTAATAGGTATGTAGTTGAGAGAAGTATCTAATTTATCAGCCTATACAACTCGGTTTCTGAACTGCTGAGCGGGTCGTTTAAAGCCAGAAAAGTCAGCTGCCCCATTAGCCTATTGTTGTAGAGACCAATAGTGAGGCCAGAAAGTAATAGGTGCAATGTTGTGAACTAGCTCTAAGCCCAAGTATAGATACAGGGTAGAGTATATCTGTTCTTCATTCTGATCAATGTTGAGAGTAGGTGGTTCTGAGACATGAACATTTACTGCTGGACCTTTTGGAGGCAACATGGGCCTAATTCAATGAAACCTCTGTGATGGGAGGTGCCAACTTGATAATACCAATGACATACCCGCGCTCAGCCAACTCGTCTTTCCTCTTAAGGTGATGCTAAACTTTGGTAGTGCCTTGGATTGTGTCGCTTCCTAGCCATGATATAAGCCCCGAAATCAGTGATTATCTGTTGATTGCCCTCTCCATTCACTAGATGGCGAAACAGTTTTCAAAATCACACTTCTAGCAAACTAGTCCATACCCAGGGATGTGCGTGCCACAACTACATGCAGACTTCCGGGAATGCCCATGTGCAGTTTCAGATTGATTGACTGATTGATTGAAAGGTTTAACAAAGACACCGATTAACTTATCCACAATTCAGCAGTTTTTTTTATATATAGTCAGAATTAGCTTTCTTCACATTCATTTATTTGCTAGAAGTGTGATTTTGAGAACCGTTTCACCATACAACGGCAGTGAATGGAGAGGAAAAAAATGGTATTCTCCAATCACCTCTCATGGAGCACAGGAGCAACCGATAACATAAACGCTGATTTTGGGGCTTATATCATGGCCAGGAAGTTACACAACCCAAGGTACTACCAAAGTTCAACATTACTTTAACACCAAGCTAGGTTTCCAAATGGGTGCTCACCCAAATAGCACAAGCAATAATTACATCAGATCCTGTATATTGTTAAATGCCCTAGCAATGTAAAGAAAAAAGTAAAGACCAAAAAAGGTTATTCATAACTACAGTAAATGTGAAACAAGAATTAGCAATCTACAGCCAACATTTGGTATCACAAACTGTTTCTGATTCTGACCATGACAACACTGACCATTAACTGATTACAGCACAGATAACCAAGAAGAGTAGATTTCTGGTAAATGTAATGCTGACTCTTCAACAGCACATCAACACAAAGTAATCCAAGACTGTCACAGGTCATCAAAAGGCTGTAGCATTAGCACATTGCCTGGACGCTTGCAGATTAAATGATCCATTGGGAGCAGGGTATTAAGATTGATTGAGAGGACAGACTGAGGAGAGTTAAGAACTTTGCAGGTATTATATTACACAGCAGCTCTAAGCTGCATTATGTGTTGCTACGGAAGTCACAAAGAAGCAAAGCACTTTGCACAAAGCAAGATTTAACATTTTTGTGCTGCCGTTAACCTGAATTCATGCTGCTGTTGAGCATAATTACAAACCCATGTATGAAAAGGACTAGTCAAGTTTACCTGTACAAGCTTTCCCTGCAACAAAATTTCAATGTAACCACTCAAACAAAATAAAAAATGTAACAATGTCTTCTTTAAACATATTTACGAATATGTTTATAAATAAAGGAACATTTCAATTCCTATAATAGAGGCCCTTTAAAATGAATATTTCCATGCAGATTTTTTTAGAAACAAATCTCTTTCCCAGGGGATGATTCAAAGGACCCCATACATGAATGTGCCATCTCCACTGATCATCTGCATTTTCCCATTCCACTGGCTACTCCTCCATCAAATGGAGACCCTGGGCTAACTGAGGGGAGGAAGTACAACATAAATGGCACCAGCAGCCAAGTAAGCCTCAACCATCACGTGTCATGTGAGAAAAATGCTCCATCGTCCAAGAATGAGAATGAATGAATTTTCCTCTGGCTTCAAACAAAAACATGATTACATGTCAAACTGACACCATGATTATTTAGGCCATATTGCATGAATGACTGAGGCTCAAACATACTTCTTCCTGGTCTTGGATGTGGATGAGGGGGGTGTCTGGGGTGGGATGGTAGCAGCATCCTTGCGCGGCCTGCCACGGGGGCGCTTATCTGCGTGGGCTGGGCTTCCTGTGGACGTGGCCCCTACACTGCTGGACGGCGGCGAGGGTCCCTGGTCAGAGGGTTCCACAGTCTTATCCTCTGATGACATTCTGAACAAGTGGAGAGAGGAAGGTACAGACAATCACGCTGTGTTAAAGGGCGGGTAACATAAAGCTTGAAAATGTGTGTCTAATTGAGTCAACTTTGATGAAACTAAGGGGAAAATCTGATAATGTTCCATACAGGTGCTAATTTTCACCTCATTTAATTTGACATTATGAATAGGCTTTCACAGGAAAGATGGGAGGGAGGGGAAGATATATGCCATGAGCCAAATTCAAGCTCACAATGTCTTAAGAACATGGTGTGACCTTAGCTCAGACACCAGGCCATCCTGATGCCCATTAATTTTGAAAGCATTTTACCTTTAGCTCATTTTGACAGGTTTTCCCATAACACATCCATGCATGCTATTACATTTCAGGAACACAACTTATTCAATGGCTTATTGTTTGTAATGATGTCTACCTGAATTACACTAAAATCTGGTGGACGTTCACAAATCTGCATCCTGTTCATAGTTTCTCCTGATGTTCAAGTTCATTGTGTGTCCCCAAATCAATGTCCAAAGCTATACTGCAAGAAACAATTATTTGGAACTATGACGTTTCAACTCTTGAGATTTCTGACCTGTAATTCCAAGTTGGACAACCGTTTAATTCATTTTTAACAACTCAGAACTCTGAAAAAACGGGCTCAGAGTTGTTAAAAATGAATTGAACGAGTTTAACCTTCTTCAGAGTTCCGAATTGTCTTTGACGCACCATTTACGCTTACTTCTTCCCTCTGGCTGTAGGAAAAATATGCAGACTTAAGGGATGTTATAGACTTTATGAAGGATTCGTACTGCTCAAAACTTGGATCTCTCGAAAACCTCCAGTGTCTTATAGGCCTTTCACACCAGCAAGGCTCCGTGCCGGTTCCCAAACCTAAATAATATAATAACATTAATAAACTCAAAACACTGACTACCAAGACATGGAATAATAAATTTTCCCTAAAACCGAAATGTCGCCACGTTGTTACGTTGCCATGACAATCAATCAATTGTATATTTATATAGCACCAAATCATATCGTAGGCTACATTTCTGTAAGCTTGTGTCAACATATTCACATCTTACAAAATGTGCTCCGTCTTCTAATGCATATAATGTTTATTTGGGGAAACCGTAGGCTACAATCATGCCTGGCGACTTAACCATCAACTTTAATACCCAAATTTCCAAGCCGTTTGTTTTGGAGGGTAAAGTAGGCAACGTAATATTTTAGATATACCAGTAGGCCTACTGTACATTCACCTCATTTGTGACATGTAGCCTTAATGTCTTTGTGATTTAATATCACCGTCAGAATTATCGGACACCCCCGCCATACCATGCCTTGTGCATCCATTGATGACGGAGGGCGTGGAACTTTGGTTCCGCTTAAACTGGTATGAACGTGGGCTGGTTTGCCAGAACGCACCAAGGTTCTGAGACTCCAGAACAGAACCAGGTCTGTCTGAAAGCAGTATTAGTGACATAAGCAGATCTAGATGCTTTCCAGCATTGCTAGCAAACATAGAGAGCGAATAACAAGCAGAGCCAGAAGGCAAAGCTCTCGATCTACCGGTCAATCTTCGTTCCTACTCTCACCTATGGCCATGAAGGGTGGGTCATGACCGAAAGAAAGAGATTGCGGATACAAGCGGCTGAAATGGGTTTTCTCAGGAGGGTGGCTGGCATCTCCCTTAGGGACAAGGTGAGAAGCTCAGTCATCCGTGAGAGACTCGGAGTAGAGCCGCTGCTCCTTTACGTCGAAAGGAGCCAGTTGAGGTGGTTCGGGCATCTTGTAAGGACGCCACCTGGTGGCCTCCCTAGGGAGGTTTTCCAGGCACGTCCAGCTGGGAGGAGACCACAGGGCAGACCGAGGACTAGGTGGAGGGATTGTATCTCCACGCTGGTCTGGGAATGCCTTGGGGTCCCCCAGTCAGAGCTGGTTAATGTGGCCAGGGAAAGGGACGTTTGGGGTCCACTGCTGGATCTGTTACCTCCGCGACCCGACTTCGGATAAGTGGTTGAAGATGGATGGATGGATGGATGGAATAACAAGCAACTGAGGTGGTTAGTCGGAATGTAATGCATCTTCATTTGCGTAGCCACCAGGAATAGCCTATTTTGCACATATTTAAAGTTACCATCATACCACCTTATATTCACATTCAATGTTAACAATTGTCTTCTACTCTTCTTCCACATCTGCTAACAATGTGGTTATTGCATGTGGACCACAAGAAGCCATTGCACTTATAACTATGTCATGCCATACACAACACTTTTAAAAAGTTGATTAGGCGCCATGTTTACTTGTAGCACATGGTCTGCATATACATTCTCTGTATGTTATCCAAGTACATTTGCTTTTTACATATATAGTTGTTAAATGGTTATTATAAGAGGCAGAGGTTGTTGTAGCCTATTTTGATCCCACAATAAAACAATTCATTAATCACACCGTCTGCATCAGTGTTCTTGGAGGTGTATCAATCTGTACGGTCATCAAGTAGCGCTGGACAGATACCATCTTTTTTTGCTGATTTGTGGGATTCTACTCCCTCGTCTACCTTGGCCTATTCCAGCTTGGCTTTTAGTCAGACAGGTGGAGATCCAGTGAGAGCAAACTACTGAACTATGTAGAACAGGAAAGACAATGGTTTAACTTGTGAAAAGTCATCAAAATGTATTATTATAGGTTATCAATGCAACTATTTAGAAATTATGAAGTAGAGCTACAATTTTTGATTGAGATCATTTGTTCCTTGGGCATCATATCATCAAGTAAGAAACAGGAGCTTACGCTGGTCCTCAAAACGCAGGCAGTGAAAAAACTATAAAAGGACTACCATATAACCAGTTAAACCTCAAATGAAACCAAGCAGGGCAGTCGTTTAGGCATCCAGGGTTAGGCTACACTTCTAGCGTTATGATTTGGAAACTCTGGTGCAGTCTTAACAGTCAAAGGTACAATTGGATAGATGCTAACGTTATCTTTTGTTACTCAAGCTTGAGCACAAAGCAATTGCTTGCTATACGAGCAGCTAGCGACAGCTAGCCTGTTGTGTAGAACTCATATCCTCTTTCCTCAACAACCAGAGTCGAAAATAACAGTGGGATAGTCTGAACATGGCACAAAATGCAGAAATATGATATTACTCGATCTTGGGGCTAACTAGCTTTGAGCCACATTAGCCAGCAAGGCAACTTTGAAACTGGTTCAGATAGCGAACAGGTTAGCAAGGGTTGCAGTTTGTTGGCCAACTCAGCCTGCTAGTACGCCTACGACAAACAACGGCAAACGTTCATTTTTCCACCTCTTGAATCCTATGCCAGACAGCTAATGTTAAACAGAATAATCTCATTATGATGGCAAACTCATGGACTAACGTCAATGGAAACTGCGCTATACGTTAGCCAACTCACAACTCTGTACAAGGCAATGAAAGACATTTGGGCCAAACACACACACACAGAGAGAGAGAGAGCGAGAGAGAGAGAGAGAGAGAGGGCAAGGCTCAGTCTATTTACCGAAACGGAACTGTTCTGTGGAGATATAACGTTACACACGAAGTAACAATTTTAAGTTAACCATTGGGGTCAGTTTCGATTGTAGGTTTTTTTTTGGTTCCCCGTTTGTGGTTTATGTGTGAATTGAGACTGGCTGTACTGTAGTACCACAAGTACTGTTCAAACAGCCATGCAATGCTGGTTATATTGTACCCCTGAACCGCTCTATTGAATGTTCCGTTCCGTTGAATAGTCCGAGTCCTGAAAACCAAGGCGGCGACAAAACCCCAACATTAGACTAGAAGGGCAATGTTGTCTCAGCTTCACCAAAAAGCCCCAAAGCAAACAATTCTAGCTCGCAATATAAATACATCAACTTCACAATATGCCTTACCTTCCAACCCTATGAATAGCGAATTGTTCTCTTCATGTCCAAAATACCGAGGGGTGAAACGTCGCACTTTTATCACTTAGCTAGCAAGCTAATTGAGCTAGCTAGCCTCTCTCCAATGAAGGAACACCGCAGTTCTCAAAAATGCATAACGCATAATATAGTAATCCACTGTTGTAAGGTTATTCCTAACTTCGCCCATTTGACGGAAAGACGGATGATGTAAATCCAGCAGAAAACGGCTTCATTGGGACACGCATTTGATGGATCACTTTCCTTTCTCCAATGACAGCTGTCGTCGCACGAATGTTAGTTTCAACCAGTTTCGGGTTATCTTAGCTAGTTGGCGTTAGCCACCCAAGTCTGCGGGCAACAATTTCACCATTAAGCGGGGTGGTAGCCAATCGCTTGAATGGCAAATCCCGGCGGACGCAAAACTCAACGCTCGTCGAATGAAAGGTTACAATTGGTATCGAGCAAAAGTAGAGGTGCTCAAGGCAAACGTTAGGTCTCGATCGCTCGGTTGCCGACTGGTTCTATTTTCTTCAGCTGCGACAAGCTGCGGGACCAAGCGGCCAGTTACGCGACTCGCCGCCAGCCTGCCACGCAGCAACAATCGCCACCCAAGACTTGTGAAAACAAACAGGACCATGCCAGAAAAAAAACCAACGTTCCGGGTGCGCACGCTGGCCACGCGAAGAAATGGCTATGAAATATGACCAGATTAAGTTGACGACAACGCTCCGGCGTAACGTTACTCCGTAACGGTGGCCATGTCTAATGTTGAGTGGCGCCGAAGCACGCCCCTCTGGGCTCCTCGAAAAACATAGACCCACCTCCCCTACCGAAAGTGTCGCGCACGAATCCCCGGGGATCGGTGCGGCTCGTCGAGGTGTTACGCGGTT
>OMOT01022787.1:3304-23257 GCA_900312575.1 Acanthochaenus luetkenii | reverse complement strand
AATGTAAATACAGTACTCATGTCTTCATGTGTGGCCATTATGAGTAGTTTAAAAAGTTCAAAAAGTTATTGAAAGAGCAAGATGTATTTTGGGGAGGGCAGATTTAAAATGTACATAGTTGTTGAAAAGTTGGAGTTTGAAAACTGAATTGAGGAGAATATTTTCATCACATATCCATCACAAAAAGAAAATAAATTAATATTTCTTTCTTTCAACTTTTGCAAATGCAAACCAAATACCAAATTGCAAAGCAGGTGGACCACTTGAAGCAGAGGGAGTTCCTTCGGTGCTTCAGATTCAAATTAAGTTAGGATTTTATGAGAGAAGTGTGGAAAATATATTTATTTGTGCATGACTTCCTGTGATAGAATGAGCTCTAGACGTGTAGCAGATGCCCCGTCATCACCACATAAATTATCCATGCTCACCTTGAGTTTAAGTGTTCGGGAAAGCATATTGCGACTTGGAGAGACAAAACACCATTGTCAGAAGCTTACGTCAAGAGACGGAAAAATGGACACAGAAAAATGCTCATGCGCATTACTTTCATTAAGCCTAGCCACAGCTGAGACATTTTCTGTATGTAATGGCCACTGTATGTGCTTATAGGAAGAAAACAATAGATGCACAACACATTACCGTACAGTATGTAGGTCATCCTGAAGTGACTCAACAAAGCTTTATGAACCTAAGAATAGATGATAAGTCCATGAATAGATGACAGATGGTAGATGATTGGAAATCTCACATTGGCTTTAAAATGGAAATAACCAAAGTAGTTATCTCACATACTGTAACTTATATCACTTTAAGGTAGAGTTATAATGATTGCATGTGATTGAAATGTGAAATGATTGAAATTTTTGCCTTTGATGATGAGATAATCTACATAGACCCATTATGCAGAATGTCAACTCATTAATACTTTAGATTAATTATCTAGTTTATTCTTGCTGTATATAAAGTAAGCAGACATGTACAATATTGGTATTGGCAATACACAACTATTTGCTCATTATAAAGATGCTAATTATTTCTTTCATTTGGAGCATTCTGGAAACATGATCCCTTGAGTGAAACCGTTTAAGCCAGTAAAGATAATTACTCAGTATCCTCCCTCATATTAGTCCTCAGAGATTGCTAATTAGCATGAATTAGGACATGACAGAATTGGGACAGTTTAAATCTGTCTAACACTGGGAAGCTGATATTAGCAGGCTCCTGCAGCCAGATGAAAACTGGACCTTAAGTAGATCAGAAACCTGAACTGCACCACTGCTGTTCAGAAACCTCCATTGGAGGGCTTTCAGATGACGTAGCGTTAGCACGCCTTAGTCATGGTAGCGGTCTCCTCCGAGAACAGCTGAGTGCATTGGTGGTCTCGACAAACACAAAAAACATGGTTCATTTCTGTGCTGTTTTTGACTGGGAACTGACAAACAAACACTGTCTTGTTAGCTCTGAGTGCTTTAGAGCAGGGAGGAGGAGGAATGGCCTCGCAATGTCGCTGCAATTTATTTTGCATTAGAACCCATTTAAAACCGACTGCTTGTCGCCGCACGTTATGTGGTCAAGGTTTCCTTCAGGGTTTTAAATGAGTCACATTCGTTGTCAGGATTCGAGTAAATGCAAATTAATTGCAGTGACATCTTGAGGCTGTTTGGGCTCGGACTGTGACCAAAGGGGCCGAGGCCGATGACAGGGGAGTTTTAATGAAGCCATTCAAACGGTGTGTTACACTGTTGTAAGTACCGTACATTATGTATTAGGGAGAATACTGTGTACTTACAATACTTATCCAGTAACGTTACTGAATGGACCTACACCCATCTGTTTGAGATGTCTCTCTTTTTCTTGTTATGTACAGTATTGACACATTCATTGCGCACAGCCAGTTCTCCACTGGACCTCCATGATTGCAGCAGCCGAGGTTGCTAGGAGATTTGTCATGCAACTGCAAAGCCTTTTTAGGTTTCAAATGTTGCAGTGACACTGTCATTAATTTCAATACTGTACCCTTTTCAGACGAGGGCAGGAAAAATGCCAGTATGCTCATTGAATCGGTTTTTGAAGAATTTGTACTTTTTCTGAGCAGCTGGAGCCTAGTCGTGTACGCAAGGACTGTCAATACTTATACTGTACTTCCCCCAACAGACCATGACCAAAACACGATCAATGCCTGATCAGTAATAAATAAATGATTAACGTTATATGCCACATCTTATAGTTGTTTTGAATTTACCAAAGTTATCACTGCAATTTAATACGTATATTTGCATCAGAAGCTTTTTCAAACATCATAAATGTGTAATGTTGTTTTGCAAACACTGTCTTACATGAATATTCTTATTTTTCTATTACAGGTATTCCTTGCCCTATAATTGTTGCCTGGGCTATTGGAAAACAGTATTACGAAAACGAACAGTGAGTATGTGCTTTGCCAGCCCTATATAATATTTTCCTTAATCACAAGGTATTGATATTAAGTCACTTTTCTGTTAACAGATGCTGGTTTGGCAAGGAACCTGGAAAATATATTGACTACATTTACCAAGGACCAGTCATTCTTGTCCTTCTGGTGAGCAACAACAGAACTCTTGTCATTCTTCAGACCTCTGTTTGATTTATTCAAACATTCATAGGCATAATAACGCACATTTTACACTAACGTAGGATTGATCACCAATGTCTGCTGTTGTTTATATCAATTGCAAGACATTTCCATGCCGCATGTAGAATGTATCACCAGTAAGAAAGGTAGAATTCCCTTACCTGATGGTTTAAAAACTATTGCTTGCAACTACACTGTATTTTAACAGAAATAAATTCTGTCCGTAGCAAATTATTTACTAAGTTGTTGTGCACATGCTGTTAGCATTTGGTGACCCGTTCTAGTTTGTGTCTGCTCTTCTGACACCGCCTTGTTGAGGGAGGAGCTGGCCTTGACCTTTCTTGCTCCCCTCACTCAGTAGATAATGAGCAGAATCCGGTGTCTTCACCACACAGAATAGCTCTTGGTGTACTCTCCGTGTAAGCCATTAGCGCTGAGTTCAATATTGATTCCTTTTTGTGTTTTCTCTCCTAGATAAACTTTGTTTTCCTCTTCAACATTGTACGAATTCTTATGACCAAACTGAGAGCTTCTACCACATCTGAAACAATACAGTACAGGTGAGTTGATGAACTTTGTACTGTTTTACTGTGTATTTGGCCAATAAAAGTGTGTTTCTGAGTTTGTTTTCTCAGCCCTGATTACGGCGATTTGTTGTTTTCTCCCCTAAGGTCTATTTACAGCATACAGGGTGTTTTGCAGTGTAACTGCTGAGCCTACTCACATTAGTCGGAATTGAAGATGCTTTGTGATTTATATGTGACAGATATGTTCGGCATGAGCTACACAAATGTATCTGCTGGAATCCAAGTACATTTATATAAATGAGGCCCCTGACCTTCCATCTCTCTGTCTTCACAGGAAAGCAGTGAAAGCAACACTGGTCTTACTACCTCTGCTGGGGATCACCTACATGCTCTTCTTTGTCAACCCTGGGGAGGACGACATTTCACAAATCGTTTTCATCTATTTCAACTCGTTTCTACAGTCCTTTCAGGTGAGAATAAGGATAATGTTATGAGCGAGGTCGAAGCTTGAAACCCAGTAAACATTGTATTTAAATATAACAGAACTAATCTAGCTATTGCATCACGATATCGTAGATTTTCATTACTTCTTTCACAATGACTTTTCAGGTTATGAGCCTTCTTGTGGGAAGATGATTTTTGTACTAGCACACTGGCGGAGCTTACACACAATATGGCTCTCCCTACCTTATGTTCAGCCCTCTCAGCTGTCAGCATGAACAGGGCCATGTGGGTGGGATTTCTGCTCTGTGGTTATTTTTCTATCTTCCCATCTTCTATGTTGAAATGTAAGACTGAGTGGGAAGAGAAGAGGGAATTCAAGCTCCGTTTCTGTCCAATTTAATGAGACATACAGTATCTATTTGTGTAAGTCCTATTAAACAAAAGTACAGGATTTGCCCACATGCTGAACAGTTTTGATTTATTTTGATGTATTTCCTTGTCACCTGTATGACTCCACCATCTGCATTGTCTGATACTTGTTTCCAATAATAGAGTTTTGGTTCAGATCATTATTAAGGAATTCATTTTCAAATCAAGGCAATGCAGCAACACTTAAAAAGCAACATACTGCTTCTAATAGTCATCTGTCTTATTTTGCAGGGGTTCTTTGTGTCAGTATTTTACTGCTTTCTAAATGGAGAGGTGAGTCCGCAGATGTTTATGAATTTAATTAAAATGTCAGTGTTCCTTGATACATGATCCTAAAAATAACGACACACAAACGAATGCGAACAAAGCAGTTTCTGCCAATGTATAAAACAACAAAACCTGATTCTGCATTTTTTGGAAATGTGAACTTCGTGTTGATTTTACTATTTGAATTGGGAAGAAGATCCGGTAGGTAGGGTCCGAGACCGAATCACAGTGAGAGACGGTTTATGTATTCAGTATATCTACGACAAGGGGATGAAGAAAATAGTACCTTTACCAATCATTGTAAACAGACGGAAAAAACGCTGAATCGGGTTTTGTTATGTTATACATTGGCAGAATCCGCTTTGTTTGCGTTTGTTTGTGTAATGAAAGTATGACTTCAAGACCTGTTTCACCGTGCCATGTAAGTCTATGGGGAGATAAATAAACACTACTTTGGATTTTAATCTCCGGATTAACTATTGAAGATATCTCGCCAATATTTGGAGTTACATCATGGCAAGGTAACTACACAACCCAAACCTCAACCAAACTTTAATGATGCTTTCAATATTTAAATATTATTTAATACAATTTCAAGTTTGTCCTCGCAATCGACATAAAAACACGCTACTGTTTTTGTGGCAATAATTAAATGGGATTGGTTTGCTGTATTCTGTCTGGATTATTTGGACGATTCAATGTCCACTTGACATTGAGTCGAAAGGATTGAGTCGCTTTTGTAGTATTTCTTGTTCTTTGCAGACATAAAATATGTAGAATTGGGTAGCATACAACAATAATAACATAATTGATCATTCATGTTTTAGGTACGTTCTGCAGTGAGGAAAAGGTGGCACCGCTGGCAGGACAATCACGCCCTTCGAGTGCGAGTGGCGCGAACCATGTCCATCCCTACGTCTCCAACCAGGGTCAGCTTCCACAGCATCAAACAGACCACAGCTGTGTGACATGGGGGAATAATCTCTACTCCCCCGTCTGAGGGAACAGACGAGAAACAAACGCTGTGGACTTCACTTTCCTTTATCATATTGTGATTTACAGAAGAGGCTGATTCCTCTAACAAGGCCACGGTTTGTCCAGTATGACAGATGAGTCGGGACAATTTGTATTTGCTTGTGAGAAAAGATGACCATCTCAAAAGGAACTTTGTTAACTGGAACATGGAGTAAAATGTATACATTTGATGCTCAGGATTGGCATCATGTAACATACATAATGGTACAGCTGTTTTTCATTTTTTTCTGGAGGTTGGGAAAATGGAGTCGTAATCAAAAGATGACATCACAGAGTCGTCTTATCATCTCAGTGTTCTTATCCATGTCCTCTTAGTGTTCAGTGTTCATTCAACAGCTCACACGCTCGCACTTGTCTGCTCCATTGTGAGTGAGTGTGAGTGCAGTGAGGAATACTTAAACAATTCCATTTTATACATTTGGCTAAGACGCTTTTTGGTTTATCAATATGATAAATAATAAAGAAGCAGAAGTGCTGCTTGAGTTGATAGGTGCTCTTTGGGAACAAGTTATTTTGATGGGAACAAGGTTTTGGAGGAGAGGCTTCGCTTTTGAACATCAAAAACTGTATAAAAAGATGTGCAGCACTCTATAGTCAAAAGGGATACAGGATCCTTTCTTTTGATCGGAAAACAATTGCTATCCACCAAAACACAACCAAGACAGGTTGTGACCTTTTGATCATTTTATACAGTGTAGCCATTCTAATAAAGCCTTTGCCATTTTTTTTCGACACCGCAGACAGAGTGCTTGGTTTATTCACAAGCTAAGCTTCTTCTCCAAAGCTTTGTTCCAGCCGCCATTTACCTTTCCCTTTGTTGGACTTTCTATTTTTTAAGCTCAGTGAACAAGTACAAGACCATAAAGACCAGATTGATGTGTTTGCAGTTTGAGCTCCCTGAGCCTGACGGATGAGCGAGCACAAATTCAAGCTTTCTTCCAATTGGATCACATTATATCCAATATCTAATATGGAGATGGGATGGTGATTTCAAGACATTTACGGAACATAAGTATATGCTTAGTGTCATGCACTTATTACACAACCGCATTATTCAATCCTTTTGGCTTTGTAACATCCTTGTGTTGTGTTGTGCTGCTCATAATCAGTGTCACAACTAAGCTGCTGGTCCAAGAGATAAGAGCTTGATGATGCACTTTTGCCTTCCTAAATGCTCAACCCAGTCAGGTCAACACACAGCACACAGACAACACTAAGCTCCAACTTTGGCATCTGCATGCTGTTCCCAGCTCTATGGCAATAGTGACCAGACATCTACAATGACAAACTCCAAAATACATTTGACTCTATATAAGGATGAGGAACAGAGCAGAAGTATTTGTTGTGAGAAGGATTTCATTCTACATCATAGGTGGGATTTTCCCCCACCAATTTAAAATGGTGTTCTACATTGCTACCATACTAGAAATTTGATAAAAAACAATGCCTGTGGAATTTGAGGTTCGAAGTTGGCAAGGGCAAGATCATGTTCCTACATTTATTTCCAGTGGTCCTAATTTGTTTCACTTCAGACACACATGTGCTCTTTGAAATGTACAAGTGATTCACTTTCAGTTGCAACGCATTCTTGGAAAATAATTGTATTGGGCAAATTTACTATAGTACAGTAAGTGACGACAACTAATTTGCCGCTTGTTGTTTTCAGAAGTTTACACCATGGCCATGTGGCTCCAACTGTGCAGTGATTATCATGTCTCATGTTTTCCTTGGGTTATTGTCGGCTCCATTCCGCCAACCATCGAATAACATCAGAAGAGCCTTTTAGTCTGTCTATCAGGTGGTACGATTAAGAATGTTAAACTTTTATCTCTGTTTCATTTTAGTTTGTTCGGTATTCATTTTTTATTCGGTCTAGTTTCAGATCCATGGGATCTACTGTGGATTTGTGGATTAATATCATAACAATTAAAGAGAATATACTGTATTTCCTTCAAAGTTTCCTTCAAATGTGTTTACAGTTTAATGGCTATTGTACAGAACATGAACTATTCTTTCATCACTCCTTGTAAAATGTACAATTTGTAAGTTGTATAACTTTTTATTACATTACAAAATATGTATTTTTTATCTATTGTGCTGCTGGACTGGACGAATGTCAACAATTAAGAACAGTGTCGTCAAGTGTTGATGATCGTCCAAAGTGATTTTGATGTGAATATTTTACAAACATTTACCTGTGTTTCTATTAGCACCATCACATCTTGTGCAGCTGTAACACTGCACACACTTCCACGATGTCTTAAGCTCATCATCTGAAAACAAATTAAAACATGTAAAGTTTAACTGTACCTGATAGAGTTGTGAACTTATTTAATATTGTATATTTCATACAGAAATATAAAAGTAATCATTTATTTAAACTCACCAAAGAGAGAAACCTTTTTTTTGTATTGTTGCCACTGCACTTTGTAGATTATGTGCATTATGTTGTACACCCGTTTCATTCTGAAATGTATTGAATTAAGTGTGATGTCAGATGTGGTAACTTATTACTGAACATGTGTTGAAAGCTATTTGTTAAACCACCTGTGTTGCCTTACAAACAAATGAAAATGCATATTTGTGAACAGGAAGGTTATCTCTGTAAATTATGTATTTGTGTGTGATTGATATATATTTGTACAGGCAAGAAAAAAACAATAAAAACATCTGATTTCAAATTAAATCATACTCCTCTTCTTGTGGTTGGCTTTCACATTAAAGGACAATCTTAGAGAGATTTCTGGACATCAGTGATCAGTGTTGACACAGTGGATGTAGTGGATGATGCGTGAGGCCTATTCAGTAACACTGGGCGATTTGATTTAATGGGATCTGTTTGGTTTATACGTTTGTCCCTCTTGTCTCCAAGCACTGCATGATACAAACACAGTAGTCTTGTAATGACTCATTATTTGTGAATTATTTGTATGGAATGGACTACTGCAGCTTTGTTGGCACTGTAGCATCTAAGTGTCTTATCTGTAAATATTCGTTTTCACTGGGATATTTTACGACGGCCTGCTAGGTTTTGTAATATGCATGTGGATTTGGTTTCATACAATTCTTACTAGGCTGGAGTGAAGTGGAGCAGAAAATGCTGCCTATGCCCAGACCCCTTAGGACTCTATGAGTTATACATCCCTCAACAATTACCTGGAACCATGATGCATCTTAATAAAGGCTTGTTGTGACAATTAATACTGTTGATGCTTGACAACTGTATGAAAGGCAGACAGTGGATCTGATGTTCTGCAGCCTACTGCCAGAGGCATGATGCACATCTGGCCTTCATCTTGGATTGTTTCCCCCAGGCTCCCTCGTCTCTATACTCGACAGATTTTCACCAGTCATTACCTCGACCAAAAATAAATGATTGGCATGACAATCTGGAGTTGCCACTACATTCTAACAATGCTTAGTCGTTATTTATAATGAAGACTTCTATTCCGAAACACAATTTATCCATTTTGAAAAAAATCACCATGTTTAGTTCTGTCAATATTTCGTATCGCCTAATTAATAATTATTTCTAACAGAATATACAATTGTTCAACTGATAATTATATAGATTTTATAGAAGTACTGAGAACGAAGAGTCAATTGTAAAGTAGCTTCTCAGATATTATATTATATTGGATATGCTTAGTTAAGTGCAGCACCACAACTTATTGTATTGGTATTCAATAGCAATATTTCAAAATCTAATTACCAGTAAAGTTTCATAATAAATAAACAGTTAGAGACCAAAATACAAAAATTCAATATGAGAACAATATAACCTTTTTGCATAAAACTGTGAATGATTGAAAACAAGTTGGCCATTCTAAATTGAAGTTGTTTATTGCCAACAAATCCTTCACTCATGGGTCCCCTGGGACAAATGATCATTTTAGAGCTTTCTATCAATAGAGGATTAAATTGGTCAAGAGAAAGGGGAACTAGGTGGCGGGGAGGTTAGTGCTTAGAGAGACCATCCTTCACCTGGAGGTACTTCGCTTAATCCCCCTGTGTCAGCAAGCATCCGCCCTGCTGGAGTGTCCTTGAGCAAGACACTGAACCCTCACCAGCTCCAGGGCTGCTGCTCTGTAGCTGAGCCTGTACTCTAATCTCCGTGGCATTTCCCTAATGGGATCAATATCATATCACTGGAGGAAATGTTCATGCTATGGCACTGGTCCTGTTTGAAAGCTGCCTTAATATATGGCTGTGACACTGACGGTAAAAGTCTCAGCATTATGCCAGTAGAAATACACAGGTCTGTCTCAAACCATTGGCCTACTAAATATTATGGACGGGGAACGCTAAATATAGACCTGTATTGTATTTATCAAATCATTCAAGCCAAATCAATGTAAATGTTGTTTGAGAACATTATGTATGGTATTTCCCTTTGGGTGAGCCTTTGGGATTTGGCGCCCAGTACGATTAAAGTCAACTTAACAATAGTCAGCGAGAGTACTGCTCACATCAGAACAATGACAATGATTCCACGATGACACAACGGGTCTACAGGATGATAGAGGCTTTGCAAAAACTTGAACTCAAATTAAATGATGTTTTGTTGAACAAGCGGGAAGGATTGTCTGTGACAGGTGAATGGTAGTTATTCATATACAAGGTTTATTATGCTTCATTTGTTTCTTAATGCTTTGGAGCTTTGAATCTGTGTTAGAAAATATAAATTCAAGCACAAACCCCACCCAAAAAAAAAATTAATTCAACAAAGGTGTTGTTTTTTGCACAATTTTACTGAATCCCAAATGTATAATGAAGAATCTTTGGTTACTTGAGCAGCGGCTCTCTCTACTGGCTAAAGAGGGGAAATACTGCTATTCTTTCCAAGCGATAGGAAGATCCATTGCTTGGCATTTTTCGTGTGCTGTTATGTTCATATCTGGAGACATTTTGGACACTGATCAGATAGTTTACACAAGCTTAGTGAACCAAGATTTTTTATTCTTTCTGTAGTCAGCAATGTTGTCGTTCTTTTTAGTAAAATGGTATAAGAATAAAATATCTAGTACAACGGAATATCAGTAACAAACTGTAGGCTATACTATGTTAAAATCATGCTTGATGCATATAGAAGCCTGGATTCAAGTTTCATCTTACAGTACCATTCTAAACACAAGCAGTTTAGCCTGCAGCAGAACCAGCACTGGTATTTATTTGCAATAATGTCTTATATTAATACTATCAGTGCTAAGGATAGAGGTCTTGTGGATAATTTATATCCCATGATTAATTTCTGTCCCGATGGATGGATCTTGCAGAATCAGGACGTCCCTGTCCATGAAGGCCAGTTGTTCATTCGGTGGTAAGAACAAGCAGGACAATGTTTGTGCAATGGTTTTCTTAATCACTCAATTGATCAAATTGTGCTTGAGGACACACTCATCACCGATATCACCAATACAGTAAATGACTGGCTATCTCGTAAAACAGCAGAACAGTTCATGCCATTGTAAATGTAAGCTGTGAGAAGACATTGTGGAGCCCTACACTTTATTTGATGCTGCTATGACGGCAAAGGAAAACTCCACCTCTTGTTGTTGTTCCATAATATTTTGACCAAATTCTCTGTCATATCTGGTGATTCAAACATGCCATATTCTTTATTATGACTTCTTCTTCTTTATTATGTTTTAGGGGAATAGTCATGGGACTTCTGGGTAGAAATACGTCATGGGGTGAAGGGCATGATCACGATGATTGTTTCATTTGGCATCAATAGCATTGAAGTTGAGCTTTAGGTGATGATACAGAGCCACCAGACTCTTTAATTGTGGGAGGGCTTTCAATTACACGAGTGTTCCCTTTAACTATATACCCTGTGGCTGCACAGCCTCTTCCACTGTGGTGCAGATACAGAAAGTAGCACCCTCTACTGGATATACTGTGGAACTATCTCAGGTGGACAATGAGCCACAGCTATGGAGCAAGAAAAGAAAACACCATGAAAATGTAATTGATTTATTTACCTTTATTGATCTACAATATCAACTGTGGCGATGTGCAATATGTGCATAGCGCCAACAAAAGGTTTCATAGAAAAACAATGAGCAGCTGAAATGTCCTGGCAACTTGATGAAATATTGATCCAGCACATGGAAAGGATAAATATACAGGGTGGAATTTACAGAAACAAAAAGATCTTCAGAGGTCATAAATTCATTGTCTTGGTTTTCTAGTGAAAGAGAGGGAGAAAAAAAGGCATTACACACTTATACAGATTGCACAATGCAGAGCAAAGCTGTAGCACCAGATTGACAGCGGGGTTTGAAAGAGACATGTACCTCTTTAAGATGCCATGATGTGTTTTACAAAAGCCTCGTAATTGATGCATCCATTGGCATCCTCCTGGTTTTGCATCAGCTGCTCCACCTCATCCTCCTTCAGCTTCTCACCTGTGAGCCACAAGGAAGGAACAATACTGTCAGTTCCATATTCATCTTCGCGGTGACCTGACTTCTCTTTGCTGATGTGTGTCAGTGAGGTGTTTAGACTTACCCAGTGTTGCCAGAACGTGCCTGAGCTCAGCGCCCATGACTGTGCCATTCCCCTCCTTGTCAAACACCCTCAGACCCTCAACAAAGTCCTCAAATGTTCCACGGTCCTTGGCCTTGCAGATGTGTTGGAGCATGGGCAGGAACTGGTCAAAGTCAAGCATCTTGGTCTGCATGTCTGTAAAAAAAAAAGGAAACAAACAAAACTCGACAGACTTGAAATGTTACTGATGACAAACATTGTCTTTTAACCATTTTCAACACAATTCACAAGAGTCTGAATTATTCAATCAGTGTATCGATTGTGCCTGATATCTACCTTCAGGCTTGGGCTTTCCAAGGACATGCACAATCTCAGCATTGGTAGGGTTCTGGCCCAAAGCCCTAATCAGATCACCGCATTGTGCGTACGTGATCTTCATCTCGTTGGTTGGTGTCCTGTCAAACAACTGGAAGGCATCTTTGAAGTCTGCGAACAGAACATCGGCAATATAAGCTTTTTCAATTATATCTGTTCATCCTGCTCTGCAAACACTTTCTTCCACTTTGAGGGGAGGTCATGAAGATGTAACATCTCTAGCATAAAAACGGTGTATGATGGCATGCCTTGGGTAAAAGGGTCCTTCGCCAAGAAAATCTGGTTTTAATCAAACCTCAAGGAGCTGTACCTTAAGAATAGCATACATCTTTTGTGTTTACTTAAGAATAACAGCACATCCCTGAATCACTATAATCACCATCTGTTTCTGAACATTTCTCAAACACAGAGTGCTATCACCACAAACCATGCATTGCCTCTATAAATAGCTGACAGTCAATGCAACACAGCTGACAACTGGAACGGCAGTCTCAACCTTACCCTCAAGCTGCTCGGGGGTGAACTCCAGCTGAGGAGAGACAAAGCAAATGAGGCGATTAGATCCTGTGTGAAACAATCATTCAGGGGGAACCAGCTCCCAGAGTGCACTAAGTGCGCGGGGTTGATTGCAGAGGAAATTGCTTCAGAAAACGGAGCGCATGACCCCTAACCTCGCTAACCCCTCTGGCCTCTTTGCCTCATGCCATTACATCGACTGCTCCGACGCGCTGGACATTCCACCGGCTCCAGTTACGCTCCGCTTATTCAAGGTATCTGTTCCAATCTTAGTTCGCTTTGTAAACCAGTGACCTTGAGTCCAACACCCTTCTTCCTATTGATGCTGTCAGACAACAAACTGCAGGATGTACTAAATGGAGAGAGGGCCTTAGCGTTGTTGACTGACACTTCACATGACACCAAGGCATAACATGCAATCGACGAGGTCAAGATAGTGTTGAATACTTGAGTACGCATGTGTGGAACAGTAAATGGGTGCCATGATCACGAATATAATGTATATCATCCCGCACATGCACAGAATTTAACAGGCTTGGTACTCAACACACGGTGCAAAGCTTTACAGGGGGAAAATATACATTTTTCAACTTAAACTTTTGTAAATACTTAGCTGTAAAAATGGGGCTTTATATGAACAAAACATTACAGTGTTGCTTATGAAATATCAAGAGGATATTTAGATGCTCCATAGCAGAGAAAAAGCTAAAAGCTAAGCTTTCTCATTTTTCTCATCATTTTTCTAAAAACAAACCGCTGTTTGGAATTAACATTGACCCATAATGACTATTTATACAGTATGTATGTGTTGGATTCCCTTCAGATATTACCCTGAATTTCTATCTGACGTCTGGATATCTACAAACCCAGCCCTTCCATTAAGCTGTGTAAAAATATTATCCAGACACTTATCTAAGCATGTTTAAAGATGGTGATGGTTATAATTATCTATATTTTTCTTCCTTCTGGTTTTTCCACCCCTTCGCCCTCAGAGGAGTGGTGTGGGTGGTCTGCTATTCACAGACATAATGAAAATCATATTGTGTGGCTTTAACCTCACTCAATTGTAACATGGCGGCTCCCTCAACCAGGAAAACATTTACCCATTGAGAAGGGGCCAAGTCAGCAGAAGACAATCTTTCCATGATGTCTAGTATCAGCTAATAAGCCTCCAACTTTAACCCTAACAAAAACGGCAAATCACAGCTAGTGCAACTGGTGTAGAATACAATTTGTGTTGCAAGTTAGAAGATGAACAAATATTCTATAAAGCTGTGTAATCGCTATAAATATAATATGCAATCTGCCACGCTGCCAGAATTATCATTACCCATTCAAATATGGGTGAACAGTCATGATTCTGCATGCACGGCCCTGCTTATGTTACATGGGGTCTCTGAACACAGGCTTGACAACAAACAAATGAACAATATCTGTGAAATGATGAACGCCTCGAAGAATTGGTTTTATCCTCAAATATAACAACATAATTGTAAAATGAGTAGTAATGATATTGTTCTAACTTTTCTTGAAATTATCTCCTAATTTTACATTTTATAGCCACTACGCATAATCATTGGTCTGTCTCAATCCAAGTCTGTCTCAATTCAAAATAGCACCACCAATCAAAAAACAAACCAACAGATAAGTTCACGTCTTGATCCACAGTATCTAAGTATAGATAAAGATTTGTTTAGTTTTTCTTTTTTTTTACCGTCACTTCTGCAGGGTCAAACACCGGGGTCTTAGGGCGCACAGGCTCTGGGGGTTTGGGGGCTTCTACTGGTTTGGGCTCTTCCTTCTTCTTAGGGGCCATGGCGAGGAGTTCTCAGGAGACACTGGGGAGGGTTGACACAGCAGAGGGATCCGGCACGCTCTGGGTGGAGATGTCCCATTACAGGCTATGCCCCTTTATCCCCTGTCCACAGGTGTCATCTCCACCCCCCTCCGTGACCCTCCGTGCTGCCAACAATAGGGGGAGTACTATAAAAGGCCATGCCCTTGTGTTTCTATTTAAGACAAAGGGGGCTGTGTATGTACATCATCAGGATACCACAGACAGAAACCTATATTAGTTTAAATCCCTACAAGTGAGACCTGTCTAACCTCCCTTATCTTGGTCGCTGGTTACTTCAGCGAAGAGAGATATCATGGTTATCAACTCCCAGCAATTATCTTCCATTATTATTGAAAATTGCAAACATGTCTAATGAGACAGCATTTTCTTTTATCCACATGATGTAGGATATGTGTTTGCGGTGATCATCTATTTATAGAGCAGATGTTCTGATCTGGGGGGTTTGCAGAGCATTCTACTGAAATCTACCCAAAACCAGAATTCACAGAATGCTACTTCTGTCTGATCTTGGATGTTTAAATGTAAATGTTTGTGTGTGAACAAGTCTCTCTCAAAGTTGGAAACAAGAGTGTCAAGAAACTCATCTGGTGCCACTTTTTGAAGCCACCATTCACACTGGAATGGAGACTGAAGTTTGGCTCCTGGAAGGAGATCAGACTACCCAGCTCTGTGTCACCTTTCAAATCTCTTTTAACAACACACTTTTTCAGACTTGCTTTTACTTGATATACAATTATTGTGTGAACTGTTTTTACACCCTGTGTCTGCGCTATCTATTTTTAAATACACATGTCCTTTGTTTGTTCTATCCTTCTTTGTGTTTTTCTATTCTGTTGTTGTTTTACCTCTTTGTCCCTATCTCACCTGTCTTTTACTCTCGTTTTGAAAAGTGCTATATAAATTAAAGTTATTATTATTTGTGGAGAGCGTGATAGTGTGATTTTTTGTGTGTCATGTAAGTGAAAATAAAGTTTTTTTCAGTTCATACTTACAGTGTGTTTTGTTAAGAAATTAGTCGTTACTTACAACTACTTCCTATATGTTAAAACACAAGTAAAATGGCATTACAAATCAAAGCATGTGCATGATATACATTTGCATAGTATAAATGCTTATTACATGTCACAGAAATCATCTCGTGATCCCCCAAATTTTACGCGATCCCCTAGGGGGGTCCCGACCCCCAGGTTGAGAACCACTGATGTAGATGACAGCTGCATTGTGTTTGTATTTAAAGATCCTGGAACACAGTTACTGTTAGGGCACACCCATGGCATGTGATCAATGTGACACCCAATCGACTTAGTGGTGGCAAATAATGAATTTGAGCAAATCCATAGACATGAAATGTTACGGCAGATACTAACGTGTGTCATCACAGCAGTCCAAGTTGTGTAAAAATAAGCACACCAATTTTACATTTGACCAGTTCCGCTGGCTTCTATCCAGATTGCTTTGAAACCTTTTAACCCAACATTTGTACTGTAGAGCTAATTCTGAACGAGTCGAGAGATTTCCTTTCCTCTAAAAGGATAGTTTGGCAAAACCAACAATGTTCAGTGAGCATGAACAGGATAATTCTGGACCGAATGACGACAATCCAGTTTGTCACGCATGGTTCAAACCTAATCTACCTGGACAGTATGTCAAATAAACACAAAGCTTAATAAACTCATTGGAGGATTAAAATAAACACTGTTGAGGCTAATGTCAGAGAGACAATATTGACCGTGGGCCAAGAAAGCGGATCACATCAGCGTAACAATTTACAGAAAGTAGTACCACTTCATGGATTTGTTTTGTGACTGTCGTCAACAGAATAGACTTTTGGATATACTCTGACTGGATGCCACTGGATGATATACAGCCAATGAGAGATGCCTGAGAAGACATTCTCAATTCAACCAACGAAGATCCAGAGAGGTGCAGCCTTTTAATCTGATTCAAAAGAAACGCACACCTAACGACTTCGGCTTGTTCAGTAGCTGCAATGGAAGCCTGGTCCCTCTCCAGCCTGGTCTGCTGTGGAAGAGATTAAACACCGTGAACTAAACATCGGATTGGTCTGTGCTTGAGAATAACAAGTCACGGCGGCCGTTTGTTCCTCATCATTCTCAAACGGCACATGACTGCGCTTGTCAAAGAGTCCTGGCTAGGGCTAACTTACATAGAGACACAGACGGAAACAGTGTATGTCAGTCGGAGTATAAATGGATCAAGCCCCGCATAGCACACTGACGACCCCCCTTAAGAGTCGACTAGGCGATTGTCGCTGACAGGCTACAGCAACAATCCGTGTTATGACCAACCCAACGGGGGCAAGCTCTTAAAACATCCAAGACCTGTCCAGTTGGCTATTTTGGTGTTGCTCTGTTGTCTGCCTGGTATGTCCCTTGGAAAGGCTCCAATCCTTGCACAGTGCCAATTGTTACTTGGACCACCAGACGACCTTCAGCACAGCTGCAGCAGGGCGGTTCAACAGCCAGGGTTCAAAAGTAGAGCTGCCCATATTTATCTAAGAGGTGGTAGAGCAATTCAGCGACGTCAGTAAGAACAATAGAACTCTCATTGAGCGAGAGGGAAGACGCGGCGCCACGAATTCAAAGTCGTAATAGCCGATCGTCACGTGTCACTGTCGTGCGATTGAGTTCAGAGGTAACATGTGTGTCACCCTGCTGCACGGGCTGTACATGCTGGATGAGTGTGGAAGACATGGAGGACGGAGGAGGTGGATGGTGAATCTTTTAGATAGTAGTTTGGGCAGGCCCTGTTTTGAAGACACACGGGAGCTTCAGTGCCTAGTTTGTCCAATCTTTTACATTATTCATTTGTAAATCACAATAATTGCTCTTTCAGACTTTTGGGGTAATGTGCATGTTACATGTGACTATGGGTTTTAGGGTTGTCAAACTTTTGTATGCTCTAAAACAGCCTTTTGGTGAAATGATATGATCATCAAAGTTTCATTTGAGTTAGACAACTCTAAATGTTTTTTTGTGTGCCACTGACAAGAGATTAAATAAATGATAATATTTGCCCTTTTCAATATATTAATGATGAACAGTTCTTCGGGTTTGGACTGAAGTTTGCGACAGTAGATTAATTATCCATCTAGAATCCCATTTGCATGTATTCAAAGTAAAGAAAGAAAATAAATAAAGTTGCAGTTTGATTCATTAGACTTGATGCCTTACCTACAGTATCAGAGATGGAAACATGGGGAAAAGGTTTTCATAGTTGTAGTAGTGGGAACACAGACATTATATTTACTTATTGTGGAACGACTTGAATCTTTTTATAGTTTATAGTTATCTTTAGAGTTATCGTTCTATGTGAATGGGCAGTGTGTGTGCAGAAATGGCAGGGGTGCCCGTCTGTACAGGCTTCACTCCAATATAGACTGTGTTTTGCCATGTTGTTTGGCAAACATTTTTATTTAGCAAAGATAATATGAAGACTGTTTTTGTTTGGTGGTGGGAACCGCCACAGCAGGGTTTCCTTAAATATATATTTTTTGAAATCGTAAATTTTGGCTCCGGTGAACAACATTCATTCTGCTTCTGTGTGTGTGTGTGTTAAGGTGTTAAGCCTTTAAGTTTTAAGCTAATCATTTCAACACCTCGATCATCAACATCTACTATGGCTACATTCGCATCATGTTCAGTATCTCTACCAGTTCAAAGTTATTTCTCTGTGCCACATCATACTTAATTTTATTTTAAATAGTACGTTATGGGATTTAATTAGGAAACGTATTATTTATTCAGTTGGTGGCAGTATGTCAGTCTACAGGCCTGGGTTATACATTGTTGACACCAGCAGCACCAGCAGCTGAGCCACAGTGCCCTCCTTTGGTCACAGCGTCAACAAACCGGACCTAACACTATTATTGATCAAATGAATCCCGATGTCATATATTTCTCCGTTTCAATTGCACCATCTCACATTTCCCCCCGTTTTACATCTCTCGCATTTAGGTTTCTCAACGGGTTTAGATGAACTGCGCTGAGCTGAATTAATTTGGACATTTGGATGCCGAGCACTGTTGAGCTGTAACATGGGATCACTCTGACATCTTCAAGATAACCTTATATAAATCTGTCCATGGCAGCCTCTTCCCTCGCAGATCCACCAATTAGTTATTAATTGTCATCTCGAGGTTATTCTGGCAGAGGCCTTTGATGGAAGCAAACGTGTCTTGATTATTAGCTAAGATCTCCCACTCCACTTGGACTTACTCATTTGGGAAGGCTTGATAGAGACACACATTTCCTGCATGCCTGTGGGAGAACAGTTTCACCGTAGGGCCCGAACTGTCTGGATTTGAAGTTGACAACCAGATGTCTGCTTGGTAGATATTAGATCAATTCAGTTCAATTCAATTTGATTTATATAGCACCTTAATTACAGAGTCCAAAGCACAATTAGAAAATGGGACAAAAGGGAGAAAAGACAGGATTAAGCACAGTTAAAAGAAAGGCTAAACAGATGTGTTTTTTAAATGATGTACTGATTTAGCTGACCTGAACTCCCACATCCATTTCACAGAACACATCCATTTGATTAAATCCCAATTCTCTCTTATTATCTGTCTGGTATCTAGTTCATTCCCTCATACCTGAGGGCTCCCTTTCTTTATGAGGTGATGAAAAAAAGGGATTTATTTTAGTTTTTCCAATCTGGGTTCTGTTCGCCACCTAGTGCACAGACTGCTTTAGACTTACATATGACCCTCTTCTCACAGCGGATACCGGGGAATCTTCTCATCGTTGCTACTTGACCTCAGTACTGTTTCATTATAGATATCTTGCATGAGCTTCTAGATATTGCTCTGTTCTTACTGTGAACAGCCCCAAGTTTCCATTCTAAACCCCATTTTGTTCTCTATTTACATGTTCCCTTTTGGTTATGACAGTTGTAGACATGCTGCAGAGTTGCATTGGCCTGTAAAACTCAATGATTCTGGTAGCCTCCTGTCAAATTATAAAACAAAAAATGTATTTAACAAATATATACTATAATGATAACAAAATAATAATAAAACAATATTTAAAAAGATATTAAAAAATACACAAAACAATAGAAAATTGAAGAATTTCAGTTTAAGTTTAGCATTTTCATGGTAATGGCTGTGCAGATTGTGTCCAATGTAAGTTAGTAATCTCGTGTGTCCAGAGATTTAAGAGATTCAGTTTGATTTAATTTTATACACACCCAATGTCATACTTACATAGCTTTGCCCTTCATTTTAATTTTCAATTATAATGTCAACTATAATGACTTTGGTGACTTTGGAAAATGTCGACTCTGTCAAGGACATTGTCAACTGTCAAATATTACCACGTTTAGTAAACTTTCATCTTCACCCAAAGAAATAAACATATGACAGTTTTCTCTCT
>OMOT01022760.1:7930-29609 GCA_900312575.1 Acanthochaenus luetkenii | reverse complement strand
AATGGCCGTTGTATTTGAAAATGCACCAATAATTAAACTTCAACGATGAACATATCCAATGTTTTGACGCTATGGTAAACTTTTGCATGATATACAATCTAATTTAGTTGTTTTATTTTGCATGCTATATGGGATTTTGAGCCCTAGAATAGGAGTATAGCATTTTGCGTTATGACCAAAGAACACTTTCAAACTCTTATTTTGATTAGAAGGTTTTTTGTGTTTAGCAGCATTGTTTGATGATGATGTTATATACTGAAAATGCAGCAATGATTTAACTTCATAATAAATAATATTTTCAACAATGAAGTCCACATTGTTGAACATATCTAATGTTCTGGTACCATGATACATTTTTGCATATAATATTCTCTCATTTGACACCAGTATTTGTATTTTACACGCTATATTAGATTCTGAACCCAAAATGAGCAGCAGTATTCTGTATTGAGTTTTGCACATTGAAACTCTGTTGTGCAAAATGAGTCAAAGCAATCGTAAAAAACGGTAACACTATCACATCTCAGGTATGTTGCTATTATGGTTCAGTATAGCCTAAATAAATATATGGTTGTTGTCGTGAAAACCTTGAAACTGCAATTTTGGCGATTGTCGTGTTTTAACTCCAATTGAAGGATTACATGGTCTGAGGATTAGGCTGAGGAAATCTTATGTTTCTTGGCGCTTGTGAAATCATTTCAAAACACATTATATATGATCAAATGTATAACATCATTTTGGAGATACAAAACGCAATAAGATATTCATTTGACATCCAAATCGGATCGCATTCTGAAGAACTATGTTCGCCCACCGTTGGACAATGCGAGCCTGAGGCTGGCGTAAACGGGTCTTCCGGTTGGCCTGGCTGTCCTCCATGTCCTGCAGCTTCAGTCTGAGCGTGGCCATGTCCTCCCGGTTCTTCAGCAGAAAGATCCCTCTTCCCTGGTTCAGACCCGTGGGCTTACAAATCCACATCTGGCTCTCCTTGTTGCTCACATCTGGCAACAGAGGCAAGGTTATACTGTGGGGTAAAATAAACTCCTGTCCTGTTACAGTAATGTAAAATATATGACATTATATGAAAGTCCTGTCCTGTTTAGTGCTGTTATAAAGGAGACGTCACTGTTCTGTTCTGTTCTGTTCTATGCTGTTCTGTTCAGTTGAGTTCTGTTCTGTTTTCCATTTTGCTTTGTTCTGTTTTGTTCTGTTCCCACAGATTCATTCACCATCCATAGATCTAAAACAGGTGTCTGTCTCTTTTTCCTGTTGACTTTGTGATAACAATATGTTCGTCATAACCCGTACACCGGTAATGTTGTATGTCGGAGCTTCTATTGTATCAGATCAATGAACAGTAGAGACACCGGTGTTTCACTTCATCTCAAATGAATTGTTGTGTCATTAACGCTAAATAGATGTTATTTCACTGCATTTGGAAGTGCACAAGACTAGTTTGTGTCATCCAGCGCCACAACAATGCATATACATCCTGTTGAACGTTTCTCTTTTGTGTTTGTGTCTCAGCCCTGCCCTCTGCTGACTGGTCTCTATGGCAACAGCATGTTCCCTGGTGATTTTATCGGGGCCTTATGGGAGGTGAAGTACATTATTTTCCAACATCTGCAATCTTTTGATTAGACAATCACCAAGGCAACTATTGTCTTAACACTATCAGACACAAACGATTCATTTTCTTTTCATTGTCAAATCCATGACATAACAAGTTATATTTCTTTATTTCTTTATAATCTAGTTTAACCAGTGTTGTGTTGTGGCAGGAGCACTCTAGTGTGTTAGAGGTTAAATTAGGTGTGGGCAGTTTTACCTTCCTGCTGGGCAAAAAAAGCCTCTCTCTCTTCCTTCACGTCCATGCGGAAAGTAGCAGGAATAAACTCTTCAATTTTCAGCCTCCTATAGAGTACAATAGAATAGGAATGTGGAACCTATATCTGGTTTTAGGGTAGTATCAGGAAAGTACTTCATATATTGAAACTGGCTGCAAACCAAACTTCCCCTGGTGGGACAATAAAGAGTTGAACTTGATACAAATGCATTTTTCCAGCTCAAATTTAAGGTTAGCATCAGACATAAGGTATTCCAGTGACGTGTGGCGTTAGCACACATGAATAATATCACATATTTCAAAATGTGTTGCAGTACATATTCTTTTATGTGAGGCCTACTGTATGTGAGAGGCCTGTGTATTAGGGGGTAATTTGAGTCTGTTACCTATGGTTAGGAACTATAGCATATATAGCCTGCAGTTTTTGCATGAATCAGGACACATCATTGAAACAAAAGTACACAGCAAAAGCTTGTGCTTTGACATTTAGTTTCATATTTTTGTTACATTTTATTGAGAAATTTCTACATTTCCCAAAAATATATATTTTTGGTTAGCACTGTAAGCAGTGCTCATTGAAACAATTTACACTTTACCATTTAGCTGATGCCCTTGCAATGAATCCAACAGTGGAATAGGCTTCAATGTCTTAGTGCCTTGACAATAACTGACCTAAGAACGATCATGTAAAAAGTGCAAGGAAAGGTGTTGAACGTATTCCTTTAAGATATATAACAGAGGACTTTCAGGTGACATAACACACCCTCTGACTGCCATATTGGAGGTCCTCAGCTCTTGGGCTACAATGGACAGATTGTCTTTCTAAACATGCAACATAATTGAATAGACATGGTTACTTTCTGTGCTGTTTTTGACTGTGAACTGGTCACCACTGATACATGTGTTTAGATCATGTCAGCTTGTTAGCTAGCTAACCATATTATCTGGTCAGCTAACCATCAAGGTCTTGTTGACACATCTGATTATCACACTAATGTATCTTGTAGAAGCTAGCATTAGTAGTGTCTAGTAGTCGCATGTTAACATTAACATCGGTTGCTTTGCTAAATGAGCCTGCTGGCTGGTTATCTAGCTAACAGTTTGTTCAGGTTAACTAGCTACTTTCAGAGTAGAGACAAGACAGTTTAGTGTGTCGCAGCAAACTAAATATGTCTATTCTATTGAAGGCTATTAGTCTATTCAATTTTATGTACCATATTGTCACTGAATGGATCAACACCGACACCACCACTATCTTTTTCAGATATTTCTATTATTTCATATTTTAGTCATTAATTGTGCACAGCCAATTCTCAGATGGACCTCCATGATGGTGCCAGTTAGATTTGTGATGCAACTGCAAAGCCTCTAAAGGGAATGGATGGTGTATCTATCAATTTTTAATATGCACAACCTATTTGGATCAGAAATACAAAAGGAGTCAATGCAAACTGCAGGTAGCTATCGACCTTCTAAGTCAGTTGTACCTCACCTCAGTCCTGGACCATGGTTGACTTTACAACTGACTCGCTCATATTCTCGAAGGCTGCTGAGGAGCCCAATCTTAGTGGTAAGCACCTTGTTGTTGGGAATCTGGTACACCAACTGTTCACCTGGACACAGCGGATCAGAACAAAGTCGTCACACCATGGCTGGAATGTAACAAACCTCTTATTATAATGAGACAGTCTCTACTTTAGCACTTTCATATTTTGCGTGGCAGATGTCAGAACTCCTTTTCTCTTAAACAGTCTTAGGATGTAACATTGTGATTATGTTTTAAATGTATCGTGTATTAAATATAGTAGTAAATACAGTAACTGGATTGTGTACTGTAATTAGCAAAATACTTGTGGGGGAGGGTATAATGTATAGAATTACCACAAACTCACTGACTACCTTCTCTGAAGTTGTAATAGTTGGCTGGCGACTTGAGCTCACACCACTTGAGTTTGAAATCCTCCCTGTGCTTGTTGTAAATCCTCTTCCATCCTCTGCTCCCGCAGTAGTTGCTCACTCTAAAGGATAAGAAATGGTCCTAAAGCAAATCGATCACACTTCCACTTTTATCACACAACAATCCAGAGGTCAGAAGAACATGAAGAGCTAGGGTTTGGCTGATATGGGTTTTTTAAGGCCAATGCCAATACTGAGATTTTTGTATTGATGCTGCTGATTCAATATCTTACATTTTTCAATTTTTATACTATATTTACATTCTTGCACTACTACGGCCTCATATATTACAGTTTATTCCTACTCTTTCATTATATTTATGCTACTGTATTATACTTGCTTTTTTTTTTTAAATCTTAGATGTGTCTATGTGAGCAACTATACCAAGAAAAAGTCCTTGTATGTGCAAATACACTTGGCCAATACAACAAAATCTGATTCTGATTATTTGTTACATCAAAATTAATTAGCACCTGCTATAAGCGATCCAGCCCCCCCTTTAGATAGTTATTAGCTATCTAAAGACCATTGTTTGCAAAATAGGAACATTTTAGACCTATTGCATGAAAAATCCTATATGACACCCTAATGACACACTTCATATCCTTTATTTCATATTTGTCTACTCACATTGCAGCCCCATTAGCTCCTCCAAAGAAATAGAAGGGCCCAGGCCCCCGGGGCTCCTCTACCTGCCGTTCCCTGTCCCTGTCTGGGTAGGAGCGATTGGCCAACCCCCTGGGGAAGGACCTTCTGAGGTCACGCTCCACCAGGCAAAAACCTGATGCATACACACACACAGAAAAATATGCAACCAAAGAAGCACACAGCCGCTCACACACATGTACAAACATACACATATACCATGACACACCTGACCCTCCATCTTGGTTAACGCTCCTCTGGGCAAACCCCTTCCTCTCTTCCCGGGCACTCCCCATCTCCTCCTTCTGGACCTGCTCCAGCCCTCCTTCTGATGCCACTTCATGTGTGCCACTGTGGTCATGTGACCGAGGGTCTTCTCCTCCTGCCTCCTCCTGCCTCCCATGGGGAAGCTTTGCCTCCTCCTCCACTCCTTCCCCTCTTCGTTCCTCCAGCCCTCCAGTCTCCTCTGTTTGGCCCTCATGGCAGGGCTCAACCCAATCCTCAGATGACATCACCTAGTGCTGACCCAGATTGTTGGGGCAGGATAGACATTTTCCAACAGAGCTCATCAGTGTGGAGAGAGGTGGACCTCCTTGGGTGTCCGGTGACCCTGTAGTCAGGAGTGGAGACCGGGATTTCGATCTTTTTACTCTGAGTCAGGGTACACTTGAGATTCACTGGAGTGCGAGAGGAAGAAGAGAGCACTGGTGAGGTTTTAGTTTAGCTTACATTTACAGTTCCATACATTTTTGGCTGTATTGCATTTGAACCTCCTACGGTATATTGGCACTTTTTGATCCATGATGGCAAATTGTAATGCTAGTGATCATTTTTCTAAGTAGTTTTTTGTCCACCTAGTTCAATTTTAGTAGGCTGTAACATTTATCAGTGCTAAGAGAAATGTAAAAGTTGTCATTGTTACACAAAGTACATGGAAACGTATTGTGCCAAATCAAAATGAATCAGGGGCAAGCAAGAGATTAACTCTGACCTTATTACAGTAATAGCCGCCTTTAGAACTGAATGGTTTACCTCCAACTTCAGCGACGTCCACATATGGACAGTCAAAATCCATGAGAAACTACTCTGCCTATTCCTCTTCCACCATGTGCATTTAACATTGTAGTCCAAGCTGTCCAGAGAAACAAACAGACCCGCAGACCGAAGAGAAGAATTGACAGAGGTGAAGTCAAATGGTCTGTCTGCAGTTTAGCCCATATAGCTGGATTCAGCCATAGTCTATCACATTGCAAATAAGCAGTAAGCAAACCTTCTCGACCAGTGTAAACAAATTACTGGTTGCCCGGGTAATGGGCCCCTTAGCAACAGTTGCCACTTCTAGATTGAATCTTGCAACAGCTGCACAAGACAAACTACTCAAGGATATGTATCCCACATCCACCCCACCTCTACATTGAGTGTCATTCAATATTAATTGCCTGTAACCCTATAGTAACATGAGAACACAGTGACAATCCAAATGGATTTGCCAGTTTTCCATGGTATTATATACAGACACAAAGGGTAAAACAATATTTTCTGAAGGGTAGATGACATGCTTTTGTAAAGTGTTATTATAATAAAAGTGAAAAATCTGTCCTGGGGCATGTTGTTCCTCATTATTGTGGTGATAGTAATCTAGCCCACAATGGGGTTACATCTTACTCTTCATACTGGTTCATTCCACCCCATAGCTATAGCTCCATTTAGCCCAATAAACGTTTTATCCAAAAGTTAATGGTTAGTTATCTACACAAATTAGAAAATTACTGTTCCATGATTTATTGTTGTAAATACTGCAATAAAATTGCAATATGTAATAACTACACAATAGCTAATTATTAGCTTAATTATAAAACATCAGAAATGAAATCCAACTGCAGAAGTTTTGGTTACAAGATTAATTGGGCTTGTGAACAGAAGGTTGCCGGTTCAAATACCCAGACTGGCTGGGAAAATCAAAAAAATCTGACTAATGCTTTCCCCTTCCCTCAACAACTATGAAGTGCCCTTGAGCTAAGTAATTAAACCTCAAAGGAGCTACCGGTAATCAGTGGCCTGAAGACTGGTTGTACTGGGCAGCTCACAGCTCTGAAAGCTTTTAACTACATGAACACCTGAAAAAGAGAAGTTAATGTATAAGTTCGCTATTTTGGACCTTAGACCCTATTTGCAGACCTTCTCCCATGAACCTGACACATAGAGACCAAAATATCACTAATCGGATCAGTATTGAACTTTCTACAGTTTTCCTGCAGGCTCTTAGGTTTTTCCTAAGCATTTACGATTGCCCAATAGACTTCTATTGTAGCCCAGTGAGAGCCTGCAGGAAAACTGTAGAAAGCTCAATACTGAACCGATCAGTGAAATTATGGTCTCTACGCAAATAGTGTCTATGGTCCAAAATAGCGAACTTATCCTTTAGGCTAAACATTGCATGACTATTAGCCTTCAGAGCAGCCCAGATACATTATTTTACTATAGAAATCAATGTATTTGACCATATATTCATACAACTGAATTGCTTGTGAATCATCTTTATTCATTCTACATTTTATTGATTATCATTAGTTATACTGTGAAGCTGCCAAATCCAGCAGCAAGTATGCAGTTGAGCAACATAGCACTTGTCTGCCCACACGGCACATCCACTAATCACTCCCTGTCTCAGTGATTTGACTGCTGAGGAACCACCCAGGCCCAGCCACAGTTGGCAAATAATCTCCCCTCTTCCTCCAAACAGCCCGAACATTGATAGGGATGGGTGCCTTTTAGACCAAGCATCCATGCAGCCATATGATTACACATAGTTTAACTATGAGAGATGCATACACTCAACACCAGTGTAGTTTAAGTTTAATACCAAAACTGTTTGGAGCCGTTCAATCGAACTCTGAAGCGTTTACTCGTTTAGTTTGGTTTGTTTGGCAAGGTGAGAAAAATGCCATTCAGACTTGGGTCACACCAAATAAAACTCAGTCCTCTAACAAGAGTACTGTGGTGCAGTTCATCAGGAGTGACAACGTAATCCCAACCAACTACAGGAAATGACCCAAAACGCAAGGGTTTATGGGTATAAGGAGACGGATGTTGACGTCTGATGTCTAGCAGTGCCTCATGCTTTGAAAGCCTAAGACAACAAAATGAAGTCTGGACTGATGCTCATATTCAGCTATTTCTTCATGTGTTCTTAACTGGTATGAACACCAGAGAAGAAGAGTACAGACAAGTCCATCATGCTTAGTTAAAGTTATAGAACTAGAATCAGATTTGTTTTGAGCTCCCCCTTCTGCCAAAATCTCTAACATGGTGGGATGACAGGTTGCCAAAACTCTGTCCAATAAACGAGCTACTCGTGAGTCATGTGACTTTTGTTTACAAGCCCTGATTGGCCTGTAATTGAACATTGTGAACCTAAATGAATCAAATGCAAAAATGCAACAAAGTAAAGTTGTCCGCTATGGTTCGGACCAAAGAAAACCAACTGTAGGTGTGATCGCACACTAAGAGTTGATACACACTTCAAGTGTGACTATATTTGCAGGAAGGAAGAAATAGTCACCAGCCACACAGCCCGTTCAATAATTTACAAGAGTAACACGATGTAAATATCACATTTAGGCCTCTGAGTACAAAATGGCAGCAATAAGAGAGTTTCTTGGTAGGGATGCGAGTCCAGCCAAGGCACCCCAGTTATCAGAAGTGGGTCTCTAATATTCCTGTGTTAAAAGTGCTTTGTGTTTCGCTGGTGTCAAGCCAGTGTCAGCCACACCTTGATAAAGAGCCGCCATCGGATAGACACACTGTGCAAAGTGCTGCGTAGGTGGACAAAGAGAACAGGTTTGTTTTACAGCATTGCTGCTCTCTGGGTTCACCATCTGCCAAGTGTGTGTGTGTGTGTGTGTGTGTATGTGTGTGTGTGCATGCGTGGATGCACGCGTGCGTGTGTGTATTGGAGCATACATGTGTATGCTTGTGTCTTGTGTGTGTTTTTTTTATTTTATGTTTTATATTTGTATTAGATATTTCACGATTAAAGCGGTTCTCGAGTTTCATATTATTTAGATTTTGTCTTCATATTTGGTGTTAGAGCATCATTAAAGTTTGGTAGAAGTTTGGGTTGTGTAGTTACCTTGCCATGATGTCACTCCAAATATTGGTGAGATATCTTCAATAGTTGCTCCGTAGATTAAAATAATCAAAAATTGTGTTGATTTCTCTCCCCATACACATACACACAATTTTGTTATTTTATACATTGACAGAATCCACTTTGTTCTTGTTCGCTTAAAGTGTGACTTTGAGGCCTGTTTCACTGTGCAATGTAAGTCTATGGGGAGAAAAATAAACACTATCTTGGATTATCAAGTTTTAATCTACAGAGCAACTATTGAAGATATCTTGTCAATATTTGGAGTTACATCATGGCAAGGTAACTACATAACACAAACCTCTACCAAACTTTAATTATGCTTTAAGTGCTCATTGCTGTGGTGTTTCTGCACTGCATTTCCCAGAGATCACTTGTCAAACAGTGTGGGCGGTGCTGTGACGTCTTGTACCGTGGATTTTCTTTTGATGAAGGCAGCTATCACTGCTCATGCTAACTACCTAGTTGTTCTTCTATTTATTCTAAACAAACCGCAAACGTAAATATGCATCACTTCCTGTGTGGCAGATAATTTTCCCCGGGAAAGAGCTACCAGACACCGGGTGTTTAGAACAGCAAATGTAAGCTTTCATGAACTGGCTATAGGTTGAATCACTACTATGTTATAGCAATCAGCGATAGAGAGTAGCCAAACCGACATTTATTTATATGAGAATGTCACAGCTTTTTACTTTAAATGTGTGTGTGTGTGTGTTTGTGTGAGTGTGTGTGTGTGTGTGTGAGGCGGTGACACTATGAGGTGTGTGTCTTTGTTGACTTGCCCATTCCCATGTCATCTCAACTGCCTCTAGCACAAGGAAGTACTCAGCAATTATAGGAGTGCAGCCTCCAGCAATGGTGTCCCTACACAACCCATTATTTGGAGGGATTCTCCTTGTCAAGGTGTTATAGTGGAAGGAATGGAGTTAAGTTACGATGTAAAGAAAGACCTGTTTCAATGGGGTCTCTCTCTCTCCCACTATTCATGATTTCCTTACAGAATTACATTGGTAAAGCAGAGTGGGGTGGAAGGGCAACAGTATGTTCCCAAGGTCTGTATCCAATCAGTCCAACTGGTGACACACACAAGATGGAGACACAATGAAATACAATTTCACAAACACAGTTTTCAATGTGAGAAATAATGGCAGGTACATTACATTACGGCATTTAGCAGACACTTTTATCCAAAGCGACTTACATCTCATCATACCGTTTGCAGAGGCAGCCATGCAAGGCTACACCTGCTCAACGGGAGGGTTAGGTGTCTTGCTCAAGGACACTACGACAGATTGTTTTCTCCGGTAGGGCTGCTTGACTCGAACCTTCAACCTTGTAGTTGCTGGGCGAGAACTCTACCTCCTGAGCCACTGCCGCAGGTGGTCGATGTGTCGTGATGTTTAATGAAAAGTTTCTTGCGGTGAATGTATTTGTTCCATTCATATATTATGGCAGCATCTTAAGGAAAACAAATGTCATTCTTTTAATGCTGAGTCATTTTATTTCCATTATAGGCGCTCTCACACACACAATGGAAAGCTACATCAGATCTTGATTTGTCTGGTCACTGCTGTAAATAGCAGCTGACAACCAGGGAAAGACCATGTGACGGCTTGGAAAGACAGCTGATCTTAAGGAATAGACCGGGCTGTGATGGGCTAACAACCCATGACAGCAGTATCCAAGGCTGGATCAGCATGTTGGTTAAATCCACTGAAGCTATGAAAAGACAAAGAGGAAAAATACCCCTTGGTTAGGGGTGGAAACTGACTCACTGGCAGATAACATGGCAGATAACACCGCTCTCCCGACTCATAGTCATGTCCAGGACTATCCAGGTCCAGAGCGCATTATTACAAGTCAGTAGAACAGTAGTGAAAAGAAGCTCCAGAAAGAAGAGGTACTTGATACAGGGAGGGAGTGCAGGGACCCCTCATTGATCAATACTTCTTGAGAAATCAGTCAAATCAATCTGGTTCAAAATCTATATATATATATCTTCTAACTATGAATGCCACTTACTCCTATTGAAGGCTTAGCTGATGAAGACTGCGATATACGGTTGGTTTGACTTCTGTTGGCAAAATGTACTTATTGTAAGTCGCTTTGGACAAAAGCGTCTGCTAAATGCTGTAATGTATGTAATGAAACTACAGATTGCTGGTAATCAGTATTGAGTCACTGAGGAGGCATACAGTAGCACTGAAACAAAGGGTCTAGGAAGCAGAGAGGTCAGGTAGCCATGAAAGGAAAGGATATGTGGGCAGAAAACCTCAAGTGAAATGGCCTGAGTGCAGCTCTGATTAGAATATAGCTCTGAACTAGACCCACAACACCTCCAGAACTTGTTGTTGAGCAACATAGTCCATGTAATGTGAAGATTACGTACCACCACGGAAGGATTATGTGAAATAGCACGATTTGGACACACTATTTTCCCGTAAGTAAACCACTTTGGTGAAGGGTAGGGTTACGTTTAGGGTTAGGCTTAGGCAACTAAAATGTTTGCATGTTTTCCCTGTGTTTGCGTGGGTTTCCTCCCACAGTCCAAAGACATGCAGGTCAGGTCAGGTGGACTGGTCTTTGTGTGTAGTATGTAGTTGATGATAATAATAATAATTTATAGTCACACACATGCATAGAGCACTGCACACCTAGTGAAATAATTTTTCTGCATTTAACCCATCATGGATCCCCCCCGGATACACACAAGTAATTTCACAAACACACACATGCTGGGGAGCCGGAGCAGAGGACTGCCATGTGCAGTATGGCGCCTGGGGAGCAATTTTGGGGTTAGGTGTCTTGCTCAAGGACACTATGGCAGATTTATTCCCGGGAGGAGCTGGGCTCGAGCTGCCGACCTTGCGGTTGTGGGGCTGGAGCTCTACCTCCTGAGCTACTGCCACCCCTATGTAGTATGATGTAGTATGTATATGATGGTATGTAAGTCACTTTGTATAAAAGCGTCTGCTAAATGCTGTAATGTAATGTTAAACATTGGTTGAAGTTAGGCAACTGAAATCATTTGGGGTTAGAGATTAGAGTAAAGTTGTTGTCATGGTAAAGTAAAAGCTGAAATTGAAAACTTCACTCACAGTAAAAAACGTCCTCACATGAGTTGGGAATTGAACCCGGTCGTTGGAGTTTAAGGTAAATATATCCACCCATCTACACCCCTAGACCTCCACACTCTTACTTTAAATACTTTTCCACTGTGCTATTTCAATGTCAAACTACTACCTGTTTCTAGTCGTGTCTCCCCCACATACCGTAATCCATTCATGGTAGGGAAACGCCTTTCTCTCATTTTTCGAGCATGGAGCACATTACATGCATTTTAAGACATCGTGCTCATTTCTTGAGCCTTCTGGAGGTTCAAACCCTAACCCAGCACACTAACTTAACCTCACTTACAATAACCAAACCTAAAATAATCAAACCTAGCCTAGCCCGACCTGACCTAAACTCCACACCTCTGACTGCTAAAGGAGTTCCCTGCTTTAGTGACTGCGTGATAGCTCCTCAGCCGACGTCAGCACTCACTCCCGTAGGTATGTCAGAGTCGTTTTGTCTCTGTTGTGCTGCTGTTCCACCCCAGTGGCAAACCCAGCTAGGAGAACCATAACCTCCTCCTCCATAGCCAGCAGTAGGGTAGGAATCTGGTCCGACTGCACAGAGCATGCACAGACCAGCGCAGGAATCCTTAACCAGCACTCTGCCAGTCCGGAATGTGCTTCAGTGGTCTGACGTCACCAAGGGACTAAGTAACACATTTCATTTACTCCCGTTACTGTGACTGATTCACAGTATTGTTTTAAGTAAGTAATATTACTTTTACTTAAGTATATTTTGACTGAGATATTATTTGTTGCTACAATAATGTAAATCATACCCATTACAGAGTACACATTTTGTAGACTCTCCATAATCCATTGGTTCTCTAGGTGGGGGTCAGGAGATGATGTTTAGGGGTAGGTTACAGAAGATTTATGGAATATGACAAATATATTTCTAATGTACCAGTTCTTGATCACATTTTAAATGATATTTACTTTTTTCCTTGAGGCATTCTAAAATAGAATGAAAAGGGGAAATAAATAATAATAATTTTGGGGTCAAACGTAACCATTTTGTGTATTTATTTCTGTAATAGGGAGTCGAAAGTGGGTTGAAAAGGTTGAGAATCATTGCCTTATTGCATCAGAAACAGGTCAATTGTAAAGTGCATCTGCATCAAACATGTTCAAGCATGTGGAGGAAACATTTACTAACTGTAACATTAAATGCTCAACTTTTTCCACAAAAGTAGCTTATTTAACATTAGCCAAAAAGCCATTCATCCACCTACAATATTATTGGTTTGTTTAGCCTGGTTGTTGACTAGCTAGTTTGCAAGCCTTGCTAGCTAGTTGGATAGCCAATAGCAACAGAAATGGTGATGCTATTTAATTATGGGGATTTCAGTTTTTTTTTTAAACTTTTTTTAAATCACAGATTGAATAATGACATGAATTTCAGATTCTTATTTCACGTACACTCAACATATTCTATAAAACATACATATGTCCTCTCATCGTTTTCACATGTGAAAGATCATATGTAACAATGTCTGTTTTAAGTAACTTAAAGTTTGATGCATAAAAGTTTTACTATGAGTACAGTTTTTTTTCTTTTTTTCACTGGAGTAGATTACATTAAATTATACTAGTAATTTTACTTTTTTGATTTAGGTACAATTACAGCAGTTAAAGCAGTTCTACTTTGGATATTTTCGTACTCTTTCAAGTTCAAGATGGCTGCTCACTTATATAAAAGGCTTGTTAGGACATTACATCTCTGAAACACCACCATGCAAATCCAGCATGGGTTGAATGCAGCTGTCTATATCAGCATTTAGATAATAGATTACTGACTCAAGGCTGATAATACAAAAATACAAGCATACAAAATGTACCAAAGACAATCAAATGTAGATATAAAAACAGATCTCAATATTTACACAATTCAGATAGCCTACCATTTTTTCCATCATACTTTTTCTTAAGTAGTTTAATGGACGTCATTCTATGCCTTTTGATCACAGTCCTGAGAAAGCTCCTGTTAATGGCAGACAGTGTTTAATGATTAAGTTGACTTTTTCACCTTCTTCTCTTGGGCTTATCTGTATTTGTGTGTGCTCTTGTGATACAATTTTGAATCACACATTAATCACAAAGTAGGCCTATGTAAGAAAAGGGATCTATTTGAATGGGATCTATTTAGAATGAGAATACGAGGTGCTCCAACTCCTCAAGATATTTAACCATATGTCCAAAAGAGATAACTTGACATTTAGAATTTTTGTTATTTTTCTCCACAAGGCAGCACTTACAATATGAGGAGAAATATGACAACTTTGTTTTGCTCCTTAGTTTACAGAAAAAACGTGTTGTTAGCATTGTTAGCATTCCCTACTAGCTTGTAGACAGTAGTATCCATTGGTTTTAAGGAGAAATGCTAACAGTGCTAATTAGGGTAACTGAAGGGCAAATAGCTGAAACTTACACTTACTCAAAGCAAAGTAAGAAACTAAAATTCAGCATGTCAGGGATATTGCTTTAAGGGGTGTAGTGTTTCAGGGACCGACAACCTCATTCTCCCAGCTTGTTTCTCACGGTTGAAAGTGAATGTGAATGAATGTGGGCCTCCTCTGCATGGGAGATCAATGAGGCCTGGTGCCTTTTATTTTAAATGGCCAAATGGTTTCTGTGCTCCTCCTGATAAAATCAAAGCTTCGTTTAACCAGTCAACTGAACCCTCGAGCCAACAGCCCTAATTAAACACCAACCAGCTTGCTATTGGCTGTGTGTGTGTGTGTTCCTGTGAAAGACAGAGATAAGGGGAGAGTGGTGTTGACTAAAAAAACTGCTTCTATATGCCTAATTATGTCTGCAAAATTAAACCAGTGACCATATAGACTAAGTGTATGGATTCCAGTAAGCCAAAGCAGTCTACTGTACAGTACAGTATAATAGCCTGGGTCCTGGCAGTGAAAACAAGTCTTGTGCTTCTCGGCTTTTCAAGCTAGCCTACTCTGAGCTGCTATAGAGTGGGACACAATGAGGGCTTAGCTGATGGGGGTACCTCATGGGTAAATTGAAGCATTTAAAAAGGAGCTCTGTTCAGCGGTAACCTGATCCACACCTGACTGGGGCTTGGCATTCCGGTCTGGCCGAGGGAAGGGTTCACAATGACCAGAGAAACTGCTACGGAGGGCCAACAGAAAAAAGACCTGGATGAAATGGTTCATTAAAAAGGGCGAACATTCCAAAAAGACATTCTGAAAATGAAAATGAGGGGATATTTTCACTTGGTTTTAGCCCATTTTATTTGATCTTTTCATTCACATTACATAACATGATACAGTGTAGTTAAATGTAGTACAGTGTGAGACATCATAGATCAAGAAAGAAAATACATTCTTCTACTGTACCTGGAGAAAAGCCTAGTCACAAGATGGAATTCAGTTATTGAGAATCTTTCAAAAGATAAAGGTTACAATATTTTTACATGGTATTCACATTAACATTCCTGGCAGAAGATAATTTACAGCCCTCATCAGGAAATGAGTACAACGTTCACCCTGCATTATCCTGGTAGCTGTTCAGCGGAGAAACTCTGACACAAGTCACATGGAGAAACCCCAGGAAGTCAATCAGTCTTCCAGTGCAAGGATCATAGTTCCATAGTCATTAAGGCCATCATTATTCAGCCCCATCTGCCCCTATGGTAAATATGTTGATGCACTTTCCTGGACTACCCTTGGTCGATATGCTACATGTCAGATGCAAACATTACTCTGTATGAGAGAGGGGGGGGGGATAAGAGAGAGTGGAAGGTAATGCCATTCAATGGACGGCATTACCAGACAGTATTAGACACAGATAATTACATCTAACCATGTCTGGTAAGACGCCTATCAACAGGCTGGAAGGATGACCTCTGAACTTTCACCTGGGCGCAGAGGAGGAAGAGAGCTGGAAGAAACAGTACAGTATGAGATGCAAGCAGAAACAGGTTGAAATAAGCAGTTTTCCTTAGTCTCATTCACAAATTCTACACACACTATGTACATTCAGTATATACATATATCCATTTGCCATGCATACAGAGAGAATAAACCCGAGGGAGCTGATATTTTAGGTTAATAAACCATGGGGGGAAATAAAGATAAGCTTGGTAAACTATTTCTGTTCAAGCCATTCTACATCATTACGTTCCCGAAACAAATATGTGACACCAAGACAAAGGAAAGGGGTAACCAACTTTTTTTAAAGCCAGCTATTTCATTTTTTATGGCTTAGATAATGGAGCTGGATGGGCAAATAAAGGTGCGGCTCAACATTTGCGGGGTAATTCTCCCTCCTTAGACAAACATTAGGTTTCTGCTGGCTCCATGTTTATTATTTGCCTTCGTCTGTGGCGTCTGTTTGAAGGTTTCACCTATTAATTTCAGATTTCTCTCTGGCAGAGGATGAAAACTCAAACTCAAGACTACTTAAATAATATAATTTAATCTCCATCATCTGAAGTCAAATGTCATTTTGTAGTAGTGTAAATCCTTAATTTAACATCTACTTACAACACTAAGGAATCATACGAGGCTCTGGTGTAACATGCTCTTATTAAGGATAAAAGTCCTGGGAAGCTGGGAGGGGGAGGAGGCCACAGTGCCTGTAGGTCTATTTTTATCGTTAAAGCGCTCAGGTGAGCTCGTGTCAGTTTCAGGATGTGCCACGCAGGTAAGGCCAGTTGGACCAATCACTGCCACACAACACAAAGGCCAGCACTGTGTGGGGGGAGGGAACAAGGAAACGAGGCCCTGCAGGACCGGTGGAACCGTCAACTGGTATTCTTTAACTTGGGCAGGGCGGGGTTGCCATAAAAAGTCACTAAACCTTTTTCTTTTTAAAGAAACAGGGGCAGGGAAGTAAATCAAGACGTAGAAAACACAATAGCTGTGCTTTAGGGCTCCAAATGTCTACTCTCTTATTTCCCAGAGGAAAGTAGTCCACCCACACTAGTCATCTATCCTTCTGAAACGGATATGGAAATGAATGTCCCAGACATCCATGCTCATCTGTCTCTACCCTTCATTATACGTGTTGTTTTTCCTTCGTATTTTTGACTAATCAAGTTATGATCAGCTTGGGACGTTTTTAAACATCTAGAAAGATAGGTGTACTGTAAAAATGACACCTTAATATCCTCCGAGAGAACTTCAGAACTAATAACGAGTCACCGAGCAAATATTTCCCAGTTGTGAGCTACCTTAGACTACTGACATCGCAGCCAAGATCCGCTGGTTAAGTTTACCTATCAATGACAGCATCAAAGGAGTCTCGCAGATGTCATTAAAATCCTTGGATACAAATAGGAAATCTGACGGCACTACTATCCCAGAGGCAAAATTTGAAAAATAACATGGCTGTGCTTTAGAGTCACCCGTTACATATTTTCAATGGAGGAGCATGCTGGAGAACATGGATCACCCAGAAAACATCGTTACCAGACAGTGTTAGAACAACAGTTGTACAATCCAGCACTGTCAAGTAAGATGGATCCTGAGAGCCAAATCTGTGGCCAAGCAATAGGACAGGAGCACGTCGCTGCTAACGTTGCTAAAGTGCGTTTGGCTGCGGTCAGCGGGTGGCTATCATCATCATTACCAGGCAGTATTAGAGAAAGAGATGATATCCAATGCTGCCTCGTAAGATGGAGATAATCATCCAAACCAGAACAGAGTCCAGCTCTCCTAAAGCGTACACCTCTTATTGACATGAACACGAGATATCATTTATTTCAGGGCATCTACGTGGCACCAATGCCAGCTACAAAACTAGAGAACAGGAGATGAATGTGACATCTACTAATGCAGGTGTGGGTGTGAACAGTATGCCACTCCTTTAGCTAATCCGTTCAGCTTCAAGAGGATGCCTAAATATAACAAAAACCTTGAGTGATCAGATAGAACAGCTTTCCACTCATCTATTGAAGATGTTTCTGGTTCTTGGTGAATTATACAGGCACGGTGAATGCAGTATTATGGTGGAAAACTTGTAGCCCACCTCTCTATAGTATTATTGCAGACCCTTTGTTCTGGTTGGGGTTTTCAGCTTAAACTCACTGTCACAGAAGATTGGGCCACAGAAGTTGTTAATGATTGCCCAAACCTGTTCCGACTGGTCTGAATCTACGACACGGCGAGGCTGGGAGGGCTGCTTTTCACACAATGCATGCCGGTTACTAATTTCAGACACCGGTTTTCTCGTGCATGTCCGCCCCGGTAACGCCATCGAGTCAAACAGCAAGCCGGCCTCAGGGAGTTATTTCTGATCCACGTCATGTCTCCTGCAGATGGGAATTGTGTGTTTTCATGTTGCAACATACTGCTCTGGCTCGAATAAAGCGGCTGTCGTCAAATCCTTTTCAACAGATGTTTTATGAAATGTAGGAAAAAGCAAAAGCCCATTTTTCTTTTCCATTGGGGGATCTGAGTCTCTGTCGTTGTGTTTGCTGTGTGATGAAAGGCTGAAGGAATGCTGCGCAGACTGACCTGTGCCTATGCAGTGTGTGCAGAAGGTCACTAAGACAGCCCTCGTTTACTGAGTAACACGGACCATTCACAGGTACACAGTGTGAAAACATCACACCCCATACTGGCATTTCAATGTTCAGAATACCAACGTATGCCTTATTCTCGCTACGTAACATTAAAAATATATATGTTCATGCATTAACATATGACAGATATATTATATAATCTAGTCACATTAACCAATGATGTATCAAATGACATGTGGGTTAACGATGGAAAAGTTCCCCTTTCCTTTCAACAAACAGTTGAATTGTTCGGGGTAGCTTTTTGTTCTTCTCCTGATATACAACGAAATCAGCTTCAGCCTTCTCTTTTTTAAATATATTTTACAAAGTGACCATAGTTCTTTCAGGACAGAAAACCAAATTAAAGGATGAGACATTCTTGTGTTCATTGAGAAAGAATAGGTTTCCAGTCGTCCTGCAAGCAAGGAGAAATAAGAGCACATGGGAGTGGGGGGGAGGGAGAGAGAGAGGGAGAAGAGAGCATAAGGGAGGGAAAAGTCCAGGGAAAGAAGGTGGAGAACGAAAATGGAGAATGCACCTGTAACCTTACCGTCATGAAAGGTACCCCAAGGAAAGAATGTAACAAAACCAAAGTAAGCGAGTAAGTATGGAGGGAGGGGAGGCTGAAAACGGCAGAGAAAAAATATCTTGAATTTCCAGTTGCCTGAGAATGCTCCGTCTTCCTCCTGGTCAGTCAGGCCCCGTGAAATGAGAAAGCCACGCAGACCTGCTCTCCCAGACTCTATTTAGTTAATCATCAGCATTATAAACCAGTGCTGCAGGCCCTCTGAGGAAGAAAACAGGGAGAGAGAAAAAGAAAGAGAGAAAAAACATTAGCCCAGAAGACTCGAGCTGGTAGAAAGAAGCTGTGACCGAGAAAATAACCGTACCTCGTCAAAGTAGAACGTGTCCTGATTTACCTGAAGAAATATCTATCAAACCCCTACCTCCGACAAACTTCCTCTCAATGCCTCCTCCATTTGTCTCCAAATATTTCCTCTCCTGCAAAGTCTGCCTCTTATTGTGGGTTATATTATGGTGTGGGGTTTAGTCCGTTGTTGCAGATGGTGATCTTTTCTTGGGAGTCTAACCGCTTACGACTGCCCACGCTTTTTGCCTGTTGGAAGCGAGGCATGATCAGGTAACCCTGCCCTCCTGCGCTGGAATGTGATTCCTCTGTGAAATGAACAACCCGGTAGGTAAACCAGGCTGGCCCTTAATCAATAGTTGCTGTCTTTGTGAGGAAACAATGGCAGGGAAACCCAAAACCTTATTTAAGTCCGGACCTTATCTCAACGCCACCTAAATGGGCCTTCAGACTACCAAGGAGTAGCTTGGTAGCCATGATGTTTAGGCCATGATGAGTAAAATACTCAAGAAACTTGATAAACTGATTTTTTGCTTTTCCTTTCAGACCATATATAACTACTTGATTGTGTTCATAACTTTATGCTTTGTGGTGGAATATATTGGTAAAAATGTATTTTAGTGCTATCAACAAAAATGTTGTACTCTTCCTTTGAACATTTAATGTTGACATGATTAAATTAATTCAATATGACTGATGACAAGAAGATACAACTATTTTTAATGTATGATTCTGAGGAGAGAAAATGTTATCATGAATTAAATCACCTAAACAAAAACACAGCATTTTTCAAATACTAGTATAGCGTTCACTTTTTAAAATGGCCCTGGCCCATAATGTAATGTCATTAACCCAATGCATTGAATCAAATACAGCTTTAACTTGACCTCTCACCCCATGCGGCGATAAGAGCTACAGTTCCCTTTCATTACAAGTCAGTTACTCACACATGTGAGCAAACATTATAAAAGCAGCTATTCAAAAGCATGTCCACCATTTTGTATGGTGTACCAGTCGTCAAATCTCACTTTCTGTTGAAATTCTACTCTGCACTTCCCGCCCTGTTGCCATACACTGGCATAGCGACCAGCACTCATGTGACTTGCAGCTATTCAAAGCTATGAAAGAAATGAACAAATGTTTCCCTTTCCACCAATCACAATCTTCCACCTCTCTCTGTATTCACTGCAGTACAGTAAGTGGTCGACATTTTCCCTCCATTTTCCCCTCCACCTTTCCAGACTTCCGCAGTACTAAGCTACTAAAAACATCTCAGAGCAACCAAGAAAACTCTTTAATATCTTCCAAAATATTTAACATCCTTTAAAAAGGTCAAATTCTGCTGTCTGTCACTAGTCGAGGCCAAAACATCATTAGGCAGGTAAAATGGATGAGCAGACATTTTACATTCGACACACATCACTTGCCTTCCATTTTTTTTCATTTAAAATGCTCATGAAACAGGGATTGTTCTGTCAAATCTCAAATCTAAATAAGCCAGAAGAGAAAAGCAAGAACAGGTTTACCCGTGGTATTTTGGTCTGAAGACAAAAAGTGCTTTGCCATTCAACAGGTTGTAGAGAAATGTTGTCAAAGGAGTTTTGAACTCCTGAATTATCGCTTTACACTAACTGTTTAAAACTAAGCAAGCAGTTTCTTTCCTGTAAGAAACAGAAAATGATGAACATTACCTGATTGTTGCAGCTACTGCTATCGGTTTGTCGATTTGTAAAAACTGTTTCATAACGTACTTGCTTTGCTTGTCCTCTTGTAAAGAAAATGTGTACCTCTCTAACAGAGGGAATCAGCCGCTGTCTTCATGTCCTGTGACAAGTCTGGCAGTTTGCCTTTACCTGCCTCAACTGGTCTATCCAGTTTAAGAACGAGCGTTGGCTTCTATTGTTTCCTCTCCTTTCTCTCTGTTTAAATGGAACTGGAATTTGATACACATTATGTTTGTTTCCCATCGAAACTAACCAGACCCTCCTATATCAGCGCACAATCGCTGAGGGCTTCATACAATGACCTAATTTGTTTGCCGCACATTTCCTGATCTGCACATACTGTATGTCAACCAACAAATGCCCTTAAGTAATAACTATGCCATCGCTGAACAACAGGTTGTGACAAAAGCTCATAATGTTTAAGATGGAAAATGAAGACAAAGAAGGGATCACGTTTGTGACTTTACCCAGTCCTTCCCAGGTGTGGTCATCGAGCCAGAAACCCAAGACAAGAGGCATCATTGTATGAGGGCTCTGACGCCTCGTTGGCTAGTCTTCCGCTTTCTTCCTCTTGCTGAAGGACGGTCGACCGCTGTAGTGTCGGTTAGGAGACCAAAAAAAAGAAGCTTGTCCCTTTCAGGTGGATGCAGTCGTAGACTCAACAGGACGGAGAGAGGAACGGCCAAACCCCAAGATCAAAACCAACCCGTTTGAGGCGCGTCAACTCTCTTCCTGACGCCTGACTGAAAGATGTTGTCTTTTTTTCCAGGAGCTTTTGTTGACCATGTTCGGCAGATAAGCTCCTCAAGAAGAGAGAGGCAGAATTTGTAAAGGGCTTGGTTTAG
>OMOT01022726.1:0-10213 GCA_900312575.1 Acanthochaenus luetkenii | reverse complement strand
GTGTGGGGGGTGGTGTGTGTGTGGGGGGGGGGGGGGTCATAGAATAAGAGCATCACAATCAAAGTGGAAAGAATATTCTGGACATTTCAGTGAGGCTGCACAATTAAAATGACAGACATATTTAGGTTGTATAATTTGGGCTAAACTGTCGACTGTTCACCACCAATCTGAAAAAAATAAAAAATTAAGAATCATATCAAATCACGTGACACCGTCCTATTTGTTGTAATTATGGGTGTTCAACAAATGTTTTTTCTAAATTGTACCAAATTCTGCCTTTCTTGGTAACAAATCCAATATCAGGTCTATCTAGCTCACTGTTGTTTGTATTTGTACATTCACATAAATGTCAACAATGAAAAAAGGAGTGCTTTGCATATGTCTAAACCCCAAACAAGAGTATTCTGATGTGTTTATGAAGTGCAAGAGGGCTGTTTCAAGCCAAAGGGCCTGTTCATTTTGCCTATTGCTGTTGAGACCAGAGTTTTATAAAGGGTACAAGACTTTGCAAAGGAAAGCAACGTATTAGTTCAAGGCATGCACTCCAATATGTTGTTTCTTCCTTACCCCAATACATTAACTGAAGGAGTTTACATTCTAAAACTTTGCTTCCCAGCTATAAAGCCATTCATGTGGTGAGGAAAAGGGGAGTACCAGCGGGAGAGCAGAAAAACAACATCTAAAGACCTTGCTGGGTCCCCTCCAGAGCATTTAAGTGTTGTTTGTCCAGTGAAGTACTTCTGCTCTACAAATAACACATCTTGTTAGTAAAGAAACATTGAATTTCAAAATAAAATAAAACTTCTGCTTAGGAAATTGAAAAGTGCCATGAACCCAACCTCCCCACAAATAATGCCCTTTTGTTCGGCAATTAAATAAATTACTATATCTTTTTCTCGTTTTTAGGCCTGAACTGCAAAGTACTTCATTCTATCAAACTCAAAATAAAATGTCCTGAAACATGTGTGAAGTTCCTTTCAAATAAGAATAAAACCTGTTGGGAGAAGTCATTTGGGGTTTGTTTCAGCTAAACTGCCATACATAATCAATGGTTTCCTTTCAAACTTGCTGCAATTCTGACTTTCTTGCTAAGAAATCCAATACCAAGTGTCTTCCAAACATCTCAATAGGATTTTAGGGTTAAAAAATAACTCAGGGTTCAGAATAATTGAGGGTGGAGTTTTGAGCTTTAACATAAAAATGACAGCCTGACATTAATTATCTGAGAAATATTCTGTATAATCACAAAAAAATCTATGAAGCATTCCCTATTTTATATCAGAGATGTGAAAGTAGACCTATGATATCCCTAAAAATAAGGAGATAAACATGACAGCACAAGAACAAGGTCACAGATGCTGGCAAGCTAACTGAACCTATGATTATCTGACCAATAAGCAGAGAACCCCGATATAAAACAACCACACAGAACTATGGTAGCAACACAGAAGCTAGCATTATAATCATATTTACCAGCTATGTAGTCCTTGAAGTTATACTAGCATATGGACTGTGTAGTATGGGGTCAGAAATATAATCAATTTTTACATGCATATGTCACGATTAGTATGACCATATGCACATTGTTCTGACAAGTAGTAAATAGTAGGAAGTCAAATACTTTATTACTCAAATTTAGTAATGTATTGTTAAATACAATGATTGTTAAATTGTGGTGATAAGCATACAAAATTAACAATCAAAATTATAACTTGTTATAATTTAACAAAGTTAAAAAAATGCAAGTCTGCTAGTAGGTTTGAGTTTGAGTGCAAGACAGGAGGCGACGTCTTACTTCCCTGTAAGTATGTACGCCTGTTTAAATCCCTGTGTAAATTATGAATGGGCTTTGTAAAAAATCTCAAAAATAAGGGTTATAAACAGATATGATACATGCTATGTTTTGCTCCAATGGTTAAAATACATCCACCAGCATCACATTTCTAATCTTTTAGTTACTGTTAATATCGATTCTTGTCAACAAAATGCTAAACCTTGGGGTAAGTGGACTACAATAAGAGACTTCCTTTACCTACACATGTTTTTCATTGCCAGAGCTCAATCTCCTGACTGTATTGTACATTCAAATACATTTTCATAGCATTTGTGGCAGACGGAGGGAGTTTAGGATGTGAATGTGGAAGGAGGGGCAGTGCGGGCAGGTTCCTGAAGGGGAGCTAGAGCCCAGGGACAGCCCTCCTTCCCACTCAGCGTCAGATAGGAGACAGCTGAGAAGGTTAAAGGGGAAGGGCAGGGCCAATGAGAGAAGGGAGCGGCAGGTTTAAAAAGAGGAGGAAATAGAGTGTGAGGAAGTGTGTGAAGTAGAGTGGAAGTAGGGTGTGACGTAGGGAGTGTGCCGGGGAGAAGTGTGACAGGAAAGAGAGAGTGAGTTAAACTGCATTGTGGATTACGGACTGTTTGAGAACCCCCCCCTGTGTATGAACTTTGCCTGTCTGACTACCATTCTTCTGCCAGAACACCGGGTCTGTACCTTAACCCTGTATGTACCGAGAAAACGGTAATAAAGCTGTGGTTCCTCTAGATCTCGTTGTGGACATTGTATCTGTCATCTCCGGCCCTGTGGACACTCACTTTTCCCCCCCGAGTGTGCCACACATTGCACAATTATAGTTATAGTTCATATACTGTATATTTAGCTAATCGTGTCATACTGCCAGATAATTAGCTAACGAGTCTTTCCCAAACAATTGTCATTTTGCTAGTAACAATCTATCTACTGTATGTGTAGCAGATTATTTTTTTTGCATTTCTTGCAAATCCCATTCATATTTTCCATAGGGATTTTGGACTACACACATAAATGGCACAAATGCTAACTTTACAGCCTACAAAATTACATCAGACTTTACCTCTGTACAGCTAACGTTCTCTGCGGTTACGTTAGGACCCACCTTCTGTCAATCACAATCCAGTCAAGTCAATGTGCAAACCTAAGTAAGATGCTTCCGCCAGCTATAGTCAGAAAAATTATACGGAAATTAAAGCTTGATTTTACACAATTGTAGCTTAAAATGTAATGGGAGTAACTCATAATATTTAGACAGCTTATTCACTTTGAAAAAACACAAATATCTCATAACGTGATAAAAGCACTGGAAAGAGATCTGCACTGATGTAAAACAGTAAAGGAATGAGCAACAACTCACATTTTATTTTCAGTCTATTGTTGTCAGCATGCTTTTCATGATGGTAAAATATTTATTTATCACGTTATCTATTCATTAACCACTTTTTTTCACAACATTTAAACCTGGCTAAAAGATGATAGTAAAGTCTGAAATACTATCACTCCTGGATTAACATGTTAACAAGTTTCTACTGAGTCTCAGATGAAGACACATCAAGCTTTTTTCAGTTACTTTACAGATAGTGTTCAATAAGGACTAGCTGAAATTTAATATTTTCAAGATTGCTTTTCTGATAAAAAGTGAAACATTGCTGTTGACACCCATCTTGTTTTCAGGATTCAGGCAAAAATTACCTGCCACAACATATGCTGGGCTTTAAATGTCTGTTTGAGATGTAGTGGCAACAGGGTGATGACTTCAATGCCATCCAATAGTTGACAGGTATTGTGTAGTGTATGAGTACTTTGATGGATATTTCACCCTGCACCCTTGTGATGTATGGAAGAGACCCAGTCTTGAATAATTTTGGCAAGAAACAATTGCAGCAACTCAAAGAGAATCATTAAAAGAGGGGGGGAGTCGACATGAAATATTGTGCAATGTTTTACTCCTCAGACAATTTAATATACAGTTTACACGCATTTCCTTTTCACTTCTAGAAAAAGAGCACTTTTGAGACAAAAATGCGCATTTGTTAATTGTTTTGTACTTCTTTGATTGACTATCAGATATTTAAAAAGTGCTGTATCATTGCATACAGTATGTTTAAAGTAAACAGAGCTTCCACACACAACCCTCACCAATATCAAATACTATTTCAATAGTGTATTGACTTGGATGGTCAAGTAAGAATTGATTTTATCAGTTCACATTCAAAAGGAACTAGATGGCAGAAAAACCAGACAGTTTTTAATGGTGCATCCAATTTTAAGGAGAGAAAATCTGTATTGCCTGAAAATAGTGTCTATTACCATTTAAGCATACATATGAAGGATTGTATTTTAAAATGCTGGGCTTTGTAGGAGATGAATGTATTGACTTAGTATAATCTCTTCAGTACGAGTTACTGTAACATTTCATCATGTTAGATGCTTTACCCTGTTAATATTACATGTGATAGCTAGGGTCGCATTTAATAAAGTACACACACAGAATGCCTTCATATGTGGATGCATTAAATGATTAAAATAAGCCTCATTAACATATTTTCAGCTTTTAAACAGTTTGTAGAAATGACTTCTTGTCAGTTTCCACACTGAGTTCCCACATAGCTAACATGTTATGAGCTTGTGAATGGATATTTCAGCAGTGATAGAATAAAGTTTACAAATATACATTTACATTCAAATTATAACCTAAATATATTCAAGATATGACCAGTTTGCCACATAGATCATGTGATATGTGCACAATAAAATGTAAAATAGAATAAAATCAGATGGGAATCAACACTTTTTGTCAAGCCATTCTGGCTTTTCACACTGTACATTATTTGACTTACTTCTGCACCATTAACCCTGGGCTAACTTAACCCTGAGTTTGTTTCACACTAGTCAATTCCAATGTGCTTTACCCCATGAATCCAGGACTAGCTAATTCTGCTCTGGAGCAGGGTCAAGATTACGTGTTATTTCGTCAGCATCAATTAAACTCAGGCCTGTTTACAGTGTGAAACAGGGTTAAATTACATTACATTATGGAATTTAGCAGACGCTTTTATCCAAATCATCATACCATTGGCAGAGGCAGCCATGCAAGTCACCAACCTGCTCAACAGGAGCAATTTGGGATTAGGTATCTTGCTCACGGACACTACGACAGATTATTTAAGCATTGTGGGAAAAGATCTTTTTTCTACAGGCCACCAAATAACAAGCCTTTTAATACTGTTGACAACACTTAGTTCCATCTCTAATGTTAATGCGTTATTTCTTGTGTGAGTCTTGTGTTCAATACCAAATCTTATAAAGATAATTTTGCACAAGTGATTTGACTGGGTGACTGAATTGCCCATTCCTATTCAGCATTAAATGCATATGGACAATCATAACAAAACAAATGCTGGGGGGTAAATAATGGTCAGTCTCCATGATACTTAAGGAAAGAGTCAAGTTGTAAACAGAGGAGTAAGCACCATTGAATCACCCAAGTGCCAGTAAATTAGATAATTTTCTCTTTCAGCTGTATGCAGTTGTTCATAATGATCATTTTACTGAGGCAGGCATATCTTTATTCATTTTGTAGGATTAAGGGGGCAGCCAGAGATGTTGTATCTGTCAAAAATGTATTGAGCCAGTGGCCATGTTTACATGGACAGTAATCCGATATTAACCGGATTAAGACAACAGTCTGAATAAGAAAGTGCCTTGTAAACAGCATTTTCTGACGACCTTAACCGAAATAAGGACATAGTCAGAATAAACATAATTGCATTGAGAGATGTGGAGTTATCCGATTGTCAATCCAACTGCTTGAGGATGCACGCTCTACCATCCAGCGGTTGCTTCCTATCAATTGGACACTGTAAAGGGGAATATGAATGGAATAGTTCAATAAGCAACCCATGTAAACAGCTTAATCTGAATATTGTCTTATTTACAATAAGGCCAATAGTTGGATTATTGATGTCCATGTAAACATAGTCAATGTATTTCCTATGGGGCTGATATGTTGACGTATGACAAAAGAGAACAGAAGGCTGTACATCTCTTTTAAGCAGTGTCGTCTGTATTTTGTCAGTCTGGCTGCTCCCATACTGTAATGTAGGGATGAAACGATTCATTGAGTAACTCGATTACTAAAAATCATTAATGCAAATTCTTTGCATCAAAGCTTCGTTTAATCCATAGAACTATATACAGCGCACTGTAATTCGCACGGATGATTATTACAGTTGCAAAATGCACTTACTCTGTGGATACATTAAGACATGATGTGATCATGCGGATTGCTAAATGGAGGAAGATAAGAGAAAATAGCGAGGGGCGAAGAGAAGACACAGGCCAGAGAAAACAACAGAAAGTATCCAAAGTTTGGGATAAACAAAACCAAAACTCTGTACAGTGTGTCTATTGTAAAACCGAACTAGCCACAATAGCAAAATAATAATTAGCACAGCTTATCATGTGGCAAAGACTGAGCAGCCTTTTATCCGACACCCGGTACTGCTGGATCTGAAGAGATAAATGGAATGGACGTCGGAGGGATTCCGTGGGAAGTCCGATCATGCTTGCCAAATGCCGAAGGTGAGTGACCTTAATCTACTTAGTAATGTTAATGTTAGCTATCTAACAGTTAGCAATCCCCTCCCCACAGCTAGCTAACAGTTAGACTTAAGACTTAAAGGCAGCCAGGTTCATTAGCGTCCTGGATGAAGCTGCAACAGGCGTCAGAGACCCAGAGGGGACATATGTCTGGTTTGTTAAGGATGGACAGACAGACAAACAATATGTTTGTAGCAGCTGAAGAGCTGAAACATGCCACTGCTATAGGACACTGTGAGGCCATTAATGCTGGTAAGATGATGCATCTATAAATTACTCTATCAACAAGTGAATAAAAGTTGTTTTTTTTGTGTGGATAAAAAAAAGTGAAGCCCGAGTTAGAATGTATTACTTAATGGTAGCAATGTACAACAGTAGATTATGTGAGAATTAGTGTGTAACCGTTTTCACTATTTGTTTCAGCTCCACAGAATTGATTGATAAGTTCAGTTTCTGCCATATTGTTTTGAAATATACTGATTGATAATAAATACAGTTTTTTGAAGGAACTTGTCAACAGGCAATGGATTTTAGTTAAAAGTATGTTGTGAGAGAAATCTATGCGCTGTAGCGCCTGCTGTAGAGACATTTTAGGTGGTGTGTTCTTATGAATAACTTTCATTACATGTTGGCTTTGTAAAACGTGGTCTCTTGTTCCAACCTTCCTGTACACAATTTGCCTCCTACAAATGACATAAAGCCTTCCAAGAAGACAGATTATGCTATGTAAAGATTACGTTATGCCTGAGCTGTAGTTAGGTTGAAACATATAGTTCTGAAAGGGCAATGTTTATGTATTATTATTAGTTATTATTTTAATTGATGCCTTAGTTTTATTTTCTCTTTTGTATATCAACTATTGCTCTTTTATTTTTGCTTGATTACTCGATTAATCTATGGAATAATTGGTAGAATATTCGATTACTAAAATACTCGATAGCTGCAGCCCTACTGTAATGTAATGTTTGTAAAATAGGACCCAGAGAACCTCCTTGGGAACAGAACTGGCAACACATCATCACATCAATGTAACATTGGTTGCATGTTCCAGCAAACAATTAACCTTGAACTAAAAGCAAAGCACAAGTGAATCCTTTGGCCAGGGTGAACACAAGCACTGGGTTAACAGAGCGTATGTAAAAAGCGGTTAAACCAACCATGGGCTAAGTGTTAACCCAGGGTTGGAGAAAGATATGGGCAGAATGTTCAGTGTGAAACTCACTAAAGCTTCCGATGACTTTTCTTAGTGTTCTTTCAATATAAATTATTCTGGTGAAGGTAATATGAATTTACTAGGAACTTAATCTAAAATGTCCAGGGACAAAAGGCGCTTTCCATACATGCGGGGCGGCAGTAGCTCAGGAGGTAGAGCTCCCGTCCCGCAACCGCAAGGTCGGCGGTTCGAGTCCAGCTCCTCCCGGGGATAAATCTGTCGTAGTGTCCTTGAGCAAGACACCTCACCCCAAAGACACCTGCTCCCCGGGCGCCATAATGGCAGCCCTCTGCTCCGGCCCCCCTAGCATGTGTGTGTTGTGCAATTACTTGTGTGTATCCGGGGGGGATCCGTGATGGGTTAAATGCAGAGAATAATTTCACTAAGTGTGTGCGGTGCTCTGTGCATGTGTGTGACAATAAAGGATAAATTATTATAACGTTCAAACAATTATGCTGCTTCTGGATACTCAATACACTTAGCAATTTTACAGTTTCATTTACAGTTAATAGATCATTGAATTATCACAATATTCAAAAGGCCAGTAATACCACTTCATGTTTATTTGATCCAGACAGAAACCCAGAAATACTGTCTCCTCTGTTGCACATCATTATAACAGATAAGGCCTAAACATTCCTTACAAAAAGAGTTTCAAACTAATATTTAAAAACTCCTAAAAGAACGAGCATGCACTATAGCTCAATCCAATTAGATGTTTGCTCAATCTGATTAAATAATTGGTAGCAGTAGGATTTCTGTTTATTTCTTGTACGTTTTGATGGTTTCATGGACAATTAAGATTGGTAGTATATGATTAATGTAGCTACCTCTCTCAGATGTTCAGTGCAAACATCAATAGTTTGAGCACAAAAACTGTCTCCATTGGAGAGATGGCTGTGAGAGAAAGAGGCCCATGTGCCAAGCTAGCCTTTTACCATAATGCATCAAGAAGCAAGTGGCATCTCTTCCTCCCTTCAAGGAAGCAATAGTTCACCCAGGTTACCAGTTTCCATGGTAGTCCCCACTGATCATATATAAAGTTAAAAAGCAGTATGCTGGGCTTTCCCCAACAAGGCTGTCTAAGCTCTTCATTGATAAAGTTCATTCAACATAAAATGTTTTTCAATGTTTGAGCTCCCACCTACCAAATCTGAGCAGAGGAGGCAAGAGGAAAAGAGTGAACTGGTTATGAGTTATCCTGCAACTCTTTGGCCTTGGTCAAGATGGTGTGGACATCTGAGATGGGGTAATCCTAAAATAATAGCAGAAAATTCAGAAAAACATGCGACAATATAACCTCATGCAGCAATTCCAAGTTTATGCCAGTATGGTTGTGCTAAGACTGTCAGTAGCTCTATGAAAACGGTCAAGGATTAGGTTTTAATAAACCTAGCAACATGTATTGCGATAAGGACAAAAAATGTGTAACTATTGTTACAATTCTATGCTATTTTGAACTTTAGACCCTGTTTGCGGACTGTCTACCATGAAACTGACACACAGACCATAATTTAAAATGATCGGTTCAGTATTCAGCTTTCTACAGTTTTCCTGAAGGCTCTCACTGGGCTACAAAAGTCAATTGTTAAAGTCTTTTGAGACAGACATGCTTGTGATAAAGGGCTATATAAATAAATGAACTTGAACTTGAATTGGGCAATCGTAAATATAAGATATATGTACTTTTCCGAGACGGGAACCTCAGTGTGTATTCTTACAGGTCTCAGTATGCTCTTCTGTGAAATGTATTGCAATCCGAACATTTTTATGTGCTTGGCATTGCTTGGACATATGTATTCCCCAGGCCCTTGTTTTCTCTGCTTCGCTGAGGAATATGTGTCGGGGGAGGGGAGGGGGAAGTGCCGGCTGTTTACAAAACTATCTAGGTGAGCAGCCTGCGTTTGTTTACCAGCATCAGCGTAGGTTACTGTTTGCAAAAATAATTGGACAATGGCTTCTTATAATGATTACAAAGAATTCTAATGAGCAGCCATCCAAAGTCGCGGCCGACGCTAGACCAAGAATTTCGGGGGACTTTTTGAGTTCTTGCAAGAGGTGCAAGCAGATGCCCAGAGAGGAGGATCCGGGGGTGACACTGGATCATCTCCAGCTTGTGTGTAACTGATGCCATGACCTTTCAAGAGCTAATAAACCGGGCACTTTCAGAAACCATCCACGTCCCCAAAATAAATTGGAGGAAGAGGCCCAGGTTGGAGGGACCGAATGGACAACTCTCAATTCTGTAAGTAATCCTCGCTATTCGGATAATACTGTGTCTCTAAAACTTGAGTGCGGATGTTTACAGTGCGAAGCGCGGTCTGCAAAATAGTTCTGTTTCAAATGGAACTATAGCCTACATTTCACAGGACGGCATAATGAGACCTGTAAGAATACACCCTGAGCTTCCTGTCTTGGAAAAGCACATTTATCTCAGTTTTTCCAAAGCATTTACGATTGCCCAATAGACTTCTATTGTAGCCCAGTGAGAGCCTGCAGGAAAACTGTAGAAAGCTCAATACTGAACTGATCAGTGAAAATATGGTCTCCATGTGTCCGCTACATGATAGAAAGTCTGCAAATAGGGT
>OMOT01022702.1:1813-13983 GCA_900312575.1 Acanthochaenus luetkenii | reverse complement strand
ACGCACACTGACAGCGGTGGAAGCGAACAGGATGAACTCAATAGCCCATCTTCATTATGCAGACTCGACTGGCTGCATAACAATTACTATCCACATCATGTCCGATTTCTCTTGAATTATCAACAATGTGACCATGCCCTTTTAATGCTAGTCATTGTAGTTGCATTCTATATTCAACACTAAGATTTTCTCTTGAACAAATTTGTCTTATATGACCTTGTAAACAAATGAAGCATGTTATCATTCAAATGGATTTGAGTATAGTCACAAATACGACAACGAAGCTCAAGTCAATTTATTGTCCCACTAGGAGACATTTTGTAAACTGGTTTCTTCCTGCAAGTATTATTTTATTATAATAGGAAAATTGCATTAGTATCAGATTGTATCAGGAAAAACAAATTAATCTAATCTGCTAGATTATTTGGGAACTTTCAATTAATGGACAGATATTTTGGTCATTCCTAAACAGTGATATACACAGCGGAAATATTTCATTAATCAGCTGTGTTTGATTTTACTATGGCCCTCTCATACACATTCAAACTCTTTCTCTCCATCTTCTCTTGTCAGCTTATCTTGTACCCACTCACTCCTCATTCTATTGCTCTATTCCTTATCTTTACATCACCCTGTTTTCTGTCCCTAAGTCTTATTTTCTGTCCCTCAGAATCACAGCACTCTCTCTTGCGCCACACCCAACTGTTCTCCCAAAGGACCCAGGTTCTAGTCAAGTGCAGCCATGCTACGTGTTGAGGGATGGATGCCAAAGAGCACATGAGTCTCTCTCTCTCTCTCTCTCTCTCTCTCTCTCTCTCTCTGTCTCTCTGTCTGTCTCTCTCTCTCTCTCTCTCTCTCTCTCTCTCTCTCTCTCTCACACTCACACTCACACGTGCTCAGGACAGGAATGTTTTTTTGGGGAAATACTTTTTCTTCTTCTTGATCTTATGCCATTCTTTTTTTTTTTAGCTCAGTCCTCAACACAAAAAAAGGCATACCAGTATAACGTGCAAAGACAACACCAGAAACAACCAAGAGGACAAAGAAAACAACACAAATACAACATAGAGGTACAGATACAAGTTTTACTTCAGACTTTACTTATGCTATGAGCCTGTCTCCAGACAGTACCACTGAATAATTTGCATGCTAAATTAAAACTACCCAAGTCTCACCGTGGACAAGAAAAAGGTAGATAGGGAATGGTCCATTTTATAGGGATGGACATGATTCGACTAATTGATTAGCCGACTCGGGCAGTGACATCCACTATCTGATATCAATTATTATGATTTTTTTAAAATAATATTTAAATAAAACTTCATTATTTTGTTTCCGCCTGGACTCTTAAGTGTAGCACACACATCACGTAATAACGGCAGTGGCCAGCTAGGTGGGTGGAGCGGAGATTACGCGCAATCCACCTATTCTTTTACCTCGACGACCGCTTAATAATAGCAAATTTGAGGGAATTAGCTAATGCTCACACCAGGAAAGTGATCAATCACCTCCAGAGCTAGGGTTTACTCATAAATTGGAAGAAGAGCAGTCTCATTCCTCGCCAAGAGACAACATTCTTGGGCTTGGATATAAACTCTGTTGATGCGTGCGCACCTGACAGCCACCAGGCTGTGGTGCGTAATGGAAACGGCTCAAACTCTGATGCTTGGGCTAATTTGCTGCGACATCAGCGGTTGTGCCTTTAGGCCAATTACGCATGAGAACTCTCCAGAGATGGTTTATCAGTCAGTGTATTCACCCCCACAGCCATTGCCTGTTGACCATTACGGATCCATGCCGGCAAAGTCTATCCGCCTGGTCAGATGCACAAACACTCTCCCTGGGGACCTCGTTGGGTCCGGTTACCCTACGAATAGAGACGGATGCCTCCCAGTGGGGGTGGGGAGGAGTATGCGAGGGACGCATAGTAGTCAGTGGAGATGGAAGTGGGCCGCCTGTCCCTGCTCCATTTTGCGCACAGAGTAGAGGGTCATCACATTCTGACAACTCACCCACGGTATCCTATTTGAATGGACAGGGCGGAGTGAGCTTGTTAGCCATGCATCAAGTGGCAGCACAGATTCACCTGTGGGCACACAAGCACCTACGCTTTTTGTCAGCAGCCCACATTCCAGGTCTAGTGAATCGTGGAGCGGGCCTGCTGTCAAGGGGTCAGCCTCACGCCACAGAGTGGCACATCCACCCTCAGGTGGTGCAGGAGATATGGCAATGGTAGGTATTTATCCAATCAGAATAGCTCTCTCAAATGTTAAGCGCTTCCCTCCACTGTTATTTATTTCAATTATGAGCTGAAATGAAGATGAGAATAGGCCATAACATTTTTGCCAGGTCAACTGCAGACCCACACAGAAGCTGTATATCACTTACATATCCAGTGCAATGATTTCAGTTCAGTAAGGAAAAGTTTGATGTGATTTCTAATGGAAGGAGCATTTTATTTGTATTTTTTTCAGCCTTTGATGGTTAGATGGTACAAAGCTTGTAGGTCTGAGTGAGAGCCGAACCTCCCCTGTGATAGTGCAAATCTTTGGGGAACAAATGTCGAGTTTTGGAACTTGTTTGGAACAACAATGGAGGCACAGAGATTTTGGCTAGTTTGGTAAGTAGCTGGCTGGCTATTGTCTGACAGACTATGGGACACTTGATTAACTATGCATACTGTCAACTAATCGGAGCATTCATTAAAATGTGGCTGTAGAATTTACACAAGGAAGTAGATTGGAATTCTAAATCTGTTTGTTTCTGTTGACAACTAGAGAGTTTTTCAAAGGGCGTTAATCACATTTCCACAGTGCTGACAGTTATAATAAGTTGGGTAACTTTACATTAACAGGTCCTTTGTTAAATTATACAGTGAAATTGAGAAATGCAATTCTCGTTGCACTCGACCTTTTTAATAACTGCATTTCTTGTCTCTGTTCACACACACCTGTATACATGCAAGACTTGTACATCTCTATCTTGAATCTCACTATCACAATTATTCACACAAATTGCACACACAAACACAACTTGCACCAGCCACCCGGTACAAATCACATTTTAAAGCTGCTGTATACACACACAACACAAACGGTGCGTCTTTGTTGCCATTAGCGAGTATCGTTGGAGAGATTATGCGGCGCACTAAATGAAGGTGTGGCGTATATGAAAAGGATCTGTTGACATTCCCCCTTGCTCCCTCCATCCCTCTCTCTCGATCCATCCCTCCGCCTGCAGCCGTTAACTCAGTGAACTGGCCTTCCTGGCGCAGAGGGGGGCATTAGATGGTAGGGAGCGCAAATTAGACCCTCCAGATGTCATTCAACCTCGATGTAGTCACAAGGTAGACTGTCACTGTCAGTGTATTTGGCGAAGTGAGTCGTCATGACGTCACAGCAAGAGGTACTTTGATGCGTTTTTATATTTTCAAGATATGGCTATTAAAATAGTGTGATATAGCTTTTATGATATGTGATATTCGCTTTTTTGGCTACAGTGTAACGATGCCTCTATGGATTGAATTGGATTTGTGTCACAGTGGATTAATGGTGATGCCACAAATGGCACTTTGATCACAAGTGCAACCCGAGCGCCCTTCCCCCTCGGCCATCGTCTGCATGACGTTAAGAGAATTGAGACGCTCAACTCGGTCATCTGTCTGTCTGCCTGGACTTGTGATTACTGACGTACTAGGGAGAAGAAGAAGAGGGAGTGACGGCAGGAGAAAGAGGATTGGGGAGTGTGGTTGAAAAAAATGAAAGGGCAGTTGAAAATGTACATGGGAAAGGAACTGATGTGAAGTAGAAGGAGAGAATGGAGATGGAGGACGAGATGGAGAGAGAGGGTTTACAGCTTTAATGCCTGCCAGCCCCCACCCACACACCACTCACCCCTACCCTTCCTCTGTCAATATGAACAACACAAGAGGGAATGGAGCTCCTCGCTAAGCCAAGAGACACGCCGGCAATGTGTGTGTTATGGCTTCTGTGTATGATTGCATAAAGTATATATCCGTCACCCTTATTTTTCATACAATCTAGCCATATAATATTTCAGTTATAGTCTTATATTCCAGTTGATAAGATTATGTTCATGTAAAAACAATAAGCACCATAAAAAAATAAACGTTCAGGAATAAAACTAACGGTTCAGCGTCTGATTCAGCGTTCAACAGCTTTTTATGAATGACTGTGGCGGGGGCTTCTGCTCTGGTTGTTATTTGTCAGTCACTTCCTCCCTGGTGTCATCGCTTCCTGTCTGAAGAGTGGGTGTGCGTCACAGTGTCACTGATTGTTGGTATGATTGAGTAGCTGTCAGGAAGTGGTTGGCTCACCCACACACAGCTTCTACACACAATATACATACGCACACATGCCTTGGGCACACCATATGTATTTCATACGTTCCAGTGTTTCCCCTTGAATATATTGAATATAGATATTGTTTTGTAGTATTTTGGGAGATCTGGTTCCAAACCCAGAAGCTGCCTCGTTTCCAGTTCCAGCACAGTGCAGATGCTGTTTTTATGAGACATTTTGAACATTATCCCTGTATTTCATTGTTTTCTGAAGGGAACAGGACTAGATTATTTTGTAAGATGAGATGAAATTTGAACTCAGCCGTCCTGGTGAGGGATTCCTCTTTGACTTGACCCACACAAGGTTTCTTCAATTTTTTACCTAATATGGTTTTGGTGGAAGTTTTTCCTTGCAGCCTCGAGGGTCTAAGGCTGGTGGTGCCGGGTCATTTAGGCCTTGTAGAATAGTTAGGGCTATGGTCTGCTAAAATTGATTTTGTTTGTCTTGTACTTGGTTCTGTTTCCGTGTTTGTCTTATACTATTCTGTAATTCCTCTGATTGATGTTCAGGTAGATCTAGTTTGGCTCATTTTCTGTAAAGTCCTTTGAGACAGACATGCTTGTGATAAAGGGCGATATAAATAAATGAATGTGAACTTGAATGATCCCCATTGGAAATGAAGGCGTTGTAGCAGAAAATATGGCAAAGAAAAACGGAATATACTGTGTATATAATAAGAATATAGCAAATTATGGTTAGATAAACATACACAACCAACAACTTAAGCGCTAGAACATGTGAAGTAGAAGTCAAAAATCTAATAGTGAAAAGGTATTGATTACAGCAATTAAGCAAGTGTGAAAATAGTAGCAGTAGTAAAAACAAAAGCAATATGAGCATATACCAAATTTTAAAAAGTTATATTTCTGGCAGTGGAGGCAACTTTCAAGCAGTTCTGGGCCACTGGTGATCACTTCATGCAAAGGAAACGCTACTCTTTTTCTTCTTTTTTTGGTCTCATGTACACAGTCACTTTATACACACACACATTCATACGCACACAAACATACGCCTGTGTGTTCAGGCCCGGCATGGAGTCAGACTGACTTAGTCACAGTGTGTCAGAGTTAATAAGACCATTACTGCTGAATGTCTGTTTACTCTGTCCAACCACCACCTCCATCCACTTCGGACTACACCAACTGCCTGACTCGCCACACACACACACACACACACGCACACGCACACACACACACACACACCATCTGGCCACTTATATACACACCACCCAGACAAACGCATACTGTTGAGCTTAACAGCCAGGCCAACACTCACCGATATTCTGCCAGAGCTTAACACAACAAACATATTGTGCACAAAGCTTCAAACATCATGAGTAAACGCAGCCAGAGGTGTGAACCTAGTGGCTGTTCATGCATCTCTATCAATCAGTTTACTCTACATTAGTTCTCTGTGCTTCTAGGCTGTGTTGCAGTGATCATTGATGACGATAAGGAGAAAAAAAAGTCTTTAATTAATTGTATCTCTTCCCGTTGGGTGTTGGAATGAGTTTCGGCCTTTTTTCTCTCGTCACTATTGGGTTTATACAGACTGTGGGTGTAGCCTGTACCTCAATGCGTACTGGTGTAAAGTACAGAGGGGAATAGGGAATAATGTGGTGATGCAAAAAATGGCAGGGTTAGAGGGTCATTCCTTTTGGAAATGCATGTTACAACAAAAAAATAACTTCATCTATGGCACTGAGAGGTGATTTGGATGAAAGTGTCAGCATGTCTTTTTATACAGAAAGATGTGCTGGATGTGGCCACCGAGAGCCTTCTCTTTCTCAACCGGCATACACATCACACGCGCACACACCACTCACCCTGCGTGCAGAGAGACGGAAACGCTGACTCTGGCTGTCCCAGTATTGCCTCTGTGTGTGTGTGTGTACTCGTGTACTCATTTACACTAGTACATTATTTCTAGTGGGGCACCAAGGCAGGTGAGAGGGTCTTAGATCCTCTTTGTGAACTGGCTGTTTTATTTTTAGTACGCAGTGGAAGAGAACTGTCTCACACACACACACACACCCTTATGTTCACCCCTCTTTCTCAGACAGTCACATACACACACACACATGTGCGAGTGGACACACGCTCCATTGTGGAGCCTCACAGGCTTCTTACTGTCAGACAGAGAGAGCTTTAGAAAGAGAGTGCTGAGTAACGCCAGTGTTTGAATAACCATAATGCATCTGGGCATGAAAGCCTTTCCATCATGTCACTGTCTTCCATGGCTAGCAACGAATCCCTCCATCTTTTGAATTTATTTCTAAATTCCACTGACTAATAGTTTCTTTCAATGACCTTTGAGGAGAACGAATGTGTGTGTTTTCTCTCACATTGTTATTTGAGGTCTCTATTTGTGGATTTATTGTGGCGGTATATTGCGGGGGTTTAAGTGATAATGTTATTCCCTGTTCCCCTCTACACTTGACGCTTGTGGGCATTTCATCATAAAATCACTGTCTGTCACGTGCGCTTCCCTCTCGTCTCCCAATTCTCCACTGTTTACCCACGCACCCCTTCCCAGTGCATTTGCAAATATCTGATCAGAAGACATAAAAATTCCGATGTGAACAGATGGCAGTTCTCTTCATCCCAGCTGTCTTTCATGGCCGCAAAAGGGAATGAGCGAGAGCACCTTCGGGAAAGAAGAGGTGAAAACAAGAACACGCTTGTTTTTCTGAGAGCCCAGTCCATATTTCAGGTCTGGTCCTTATGACGAGTCCTCCACACAAATCAATTTTAGGCATAAAATCCCAATTCATGCTCATATTTGTTCGCCTGAGAAATAAATAGGAATTTCTGTTCTCCGCGGTCTCTCCATAAGTTTAAATTGATGCTTATCAGCCTTGTTGTGTCTGCAAGGTAAACGGATAAGGCACATATTATAAGTGGGGACACATTCCTGCACTTTCAAACACAAACCCCCATCGTTCCTGGGGAGCTAAGGAGCGGAGGCTGCATAGTACATATAGATACATAAAGGTTTTCTACTGATGTGGCTGGACTGGCTCCCCTCAGGGTCATCGCATGCTTTCTGTTGTCACATCAAACATCTCTGTCTCTGTCACTCTGTCTCTCTCTCTCTCTCTCTGTGTCTCTCTCTCTCCCTGATCCTCCCATCCCCCTCTGTTCCTCCCTGTGAAACCAGACCTAGCAGCAAACCTCTGGCTGCCTGCCACCATGTCCTCCATAACCCTGCTCACCTGTGTGAGTGAGTGTGTTGGCGTCTTAGCAGGACAACACTATTCAAGCAGTCTAGTGCCAAAATGTCATTCCCCAATCCCATAATTAATAACGCAGGTGTGTGTGTGTGTGTGTGTGTACGTGCACTCATACTCATGCGCGTCTTGTTCATCCGTCCTCGATCATCCTGTGTTGTCAGTGTGTCACAGACATGCTGGGTGTCATGTTTCTTTTCAAGCGTGTAACTGTGCACCTTCGTGACGTCACAGACTCGCCATTGTCTGTCCTAACTGTGCATTTGGATCGCTTCTGAGATGTTGTGTGTATTCTTCTGTGCGTGCCTGGATGTGTGTGTCTGTGTGAGTGAGTAAAACAATGTCCTGTGTATGTTCGGGTTATTGCATACATAGTCAGTCCTATGTAGTGTCTGTGTCGTCGTGTTTGAGCGTTTCAATCGTATTGTCTGCATCAACCCCGCCTCACATACAGTAACTGCACAGTCCCTTTAAGAGACAGCCATCCACAGTTTGAGCAGTATTCAAAAGGCCATTACCATTTGCATAGCTGATAATGTTAAGTGGCTGAGATAGTGGCTCCAAATGGGCCACAGATACTGCACCAGCTCTAGGCCCATGGCATAACACTGGCCCATCTGCGGCTAGTTCAAGCACTTAACATTGAGGGAGAAAGACCATTAGAGGCAATCGGGGATGTCCTTTTTAATGGGCAGATCGAGCCGAAATGGAGATGGACCTGTGGCCTATAGTGGGAGAGTTAATGTACGCTTGAGGATGAGGTCATGAGAAAAAGGCAGGTGGAAGTGGTGGGATGGTAAAGCTGTGGTTGAGGCCAGTGCCCAAATGGAAACCAGGCTGTGGGCTGTTTTACCCAAGCTGCCCGGCCAATTACTGGAGCTCAGTGGAACTCCCTGCAGTTAACACATCAGTGTGTGTATGTGTCCGCGTGAGCGCTTTGTGTGTGCGTTTGTTTTTGTACCTGTATGGTTTTTGTGCATGTGTGTTTGCATTGTCACACAGCCTGTGTTTTGAGAATGCAGCCAGCTGCTGGCAGCCACGCCATCATCATCATCATCATCATCAACATCATCATCCTCCATGTTCGTCAGTGGCTGTCAGAAGCTGCCAGATCTGGTCAAATCCTTTGACAGGTAGAGGGGAACTGTGGCAGTCTAAACCCCACTCCTGCCTTATTTTATAATCACCTTGGCAATGGCCGCTGTGTGTGTGTGTGTGTGTGCTTGATTGTGTATTTGTGTTTATAGCTCTGTGTAGTGTGTGTGTTTCTATATAGTGCATGCCTGTTTTTCTGTCCTTCTGTATATGGTCTGTGTGTTTGTAGCATATTTGTTTGATGCTCATTTCATGTATGTATGTACATATGAGTGCAAGTGTTTTCTCTGTGTGTGTGTGTGTGTGTGTGTGTGTGTGCTCGGTCAGGAGGATCAGGTTGTCAGATGAGGGGAGGGCAGGCTGACCTTTTTTGATCTGCTGTTTGCTTAGTGGGCATTCCTCTGAGAACTGGCCCTCACCCAAGTTAAGGCCACAATACCAGCCTCCCACTGGACACACCACAGTGCTGCCCCTGCAGGGACACATCGGTACTGCATCATCTGCACCTCCCTCAACTTGATGTAATACTAAATACTATGGCTTGAAACATTTAAATAATGTAACGTGTGCTTGTTTTATACTGCTGGACTATTTGAATGGCCTCAAAATCTGAAACATCACTTTTAGATGAGATCAAGTGTTCCTTGTGTTTTTTCCGATTTGATTCAGCTGCTGAATAAGACAGGGATCCAGTGCAATGAGCACAGAGTCGATGTTATATGCTCGTGTTTACGAATTCTCATCAGGATCCTGGCAGCACTATTTTGGATGTACTGCATCTTCAACAATTCAGCACAGTAACACCTCTGTAGAATAGAGTGGACTTCCTCAACAGCTCCAACATTTCAAACCAAAGTATCCTGGAGCCATTTCTGGGGGCAAGATGGGTAAAATGCAGTGTGACCAATAAAGTACTTAACTTAACTTCATTATGATGACATCTACTGTATGTTATATGTATTTGTTTTCTTTTTGTGTATTGGTTGCGTTGACTACTGTTTGCAAACCAAATTGCCCCTCATGGACAATAAATACTTTCCAATCCAAAACAAGCTAAACACTTGGGCGCATATAATTTACGTCACCCGCTGGCAGCTGGCAGCTGGCATCAATAAATATAATGGCAGTAAAGTCAGAGAATCTTATTTTATTAACCTATTTTGGCAAAATACCACATCCACAAATCCAAATGTAATAATTCTCAACCCTCATTTGTTGCTTTTGAAAATGAAGCCAAACGATACGTAAAAACAATTATTTCCTAAGGCCATTAAGACAATTAATTTGTCATTCAATGTATTTTTGCGAATTTTTATTTTTTTATCCCTGGCTCTGTGTTTAGTTTATAAATGATTGATTGGTGTTACTTAAATGTCTTTAATTACCTATAATATATAGAATATACCTGTCATTGATGTTATAAACATAATGCACCCAAGTGCTTAGCTTAGCAAAATTACAACTTGAAAATGGTTACAGAAATCAATGGACCCAGTGCCATTAGAGAGATACATATACACGTAAGTGCAGACTGTGACAGGGACGGTGATGTGAAAACCCCACATGGAGAAATCGCTTTGGAACAGTAAGTCCATATTTGGGCATGCTGACATCAGACTTACGAGGTCTATTATATGGCCTATCCCGAGCCGTGCTGCTGAACCTGCTTTGATTAGTCTGATACCTAGTAGCATCTTCTAAGAAGGGTGGATTTCTCCTCTGTTTGCGGTAGTCTCCAGAACTATTTGAGAGGTAGGCTTCGATTAAAATGAGTAATGTTGAATTGTTTTTGTTTTATGATACTGCTAAGAGGACCAATGTGAAGTTGAAAACATTTGTTGATTTATTGATGTTTAAAAGTGCAATAAAGTAATTTCAGAACACAGTTATCGGCTTGATTTGTTTTGGTTGTTTATACAAAATACAGTATATGCAGTTGGCAACACAAAATAGGTATTTAATTGCAATTATAGTAACCAAAATTATCATCCTAATTACAATATCAATGGAATTAATCGTCAATTATACTTTTTGTGATAATCGTGCAGCCCTACTCAGAATGTAAGATAAAAGAATAGACTTCGAAACCAGAGCTACAAGGTTTTCAGGCAACAGCTGTGCTGTATTTATCTAAGCGTTATTAGTCATAAGAACATCAAACATGACATGAAGCATGTTTACCTCGATGTTGGTTGAGTTCATTGTCTATAAAGAGGATGGAGGAGTGGATTTGCACTAGCACATACTGGTTTTTAAGTTAGACCGTTAATGTTTTGTTTTTAATTATATCTACATTTTATGTTATTCAGACTGATACCCATTTTATAGACCACTATTTATTCAGACTACAGCTTATTTATTGTTGTTTTTATGGGCTGCTATTTTTACTTTTTTTCATTCTCATGTTTGTCTCTGTTTTTATGTTGAGAGAGAACCGTCAACCAAATAATGTTGTACTAAGGTATGACAATAAAAGTATATCTGTCTATCTATTTTAGTTTAAGTAGTCCATTGATGCTTTTAACAGGCACACCTACTCCTGTCAATCGACAGAAAGGCCTATTGAGAACCAAATACAACCAAGTTACAATATCTTTCTAATGATTTTCTACATCTTCAAGGTTGCTCATTGTCTAACCTCCCGCTGTCCTTTCTCTCCCTCTCTCTGTCTCCAGGTCCTTATGGTTGAGGTGGTGTGTGGCGCTCCTTGCCATGCCTCCCGCCATGACGGACCTCCTGGACATTTGGGCGGCCCACTCGCCCCTGGCCGGCCACGCCCCGGACCACACCACTGTGGACTTCCTGCTGCCCACCGGTATCTACATCCAGATGGATGTCCCACGCGAGGCCACCATCCAACACATCAAACTGGTGAGTCGGACTTTGGTGCGCTGGGTGGGAGACGGTGTGGGGACAATGCTGGATTGAAATCAGATTTTCAGGCCTAAATTAGAGTTGAAAGCCACATTGCGCTGCTGGTTTGCACAGTAAAGGCAATACGCAAAATTTCAGCTAGGTCATGTGTATCTATGGTTGGGTGTTGGTGGTGGTTGTTCTGTACGGTTATTGTAATATCACTCATATCACGCATGACATTACCACTGTAGACTATGTTTCATGATCACAACTATGTCCAGTGCTGTTAAGCTGAATTCTGTCAGAGAAGATGATCTGAGGTCAGAGAAGATGATCTGAGGTCAGAGAAGATGATCTGAGGTCAGAGAAGATGATCTGAGGTCAGAGAAGATGATCTGAGGTCATTTCATCTGTTTTATTAGACCACAATAGATGCATAGAGATTATTCGCAATTCAACTCTCAAGTATCACATTCATTTTGTTTCACATAGTTGTATTGGTTTCACTTCCAAAACACACTTTAGAAGAGCTTAGATTAATTCATAGTTTGTTGTTTGTACTGTAGCTACATTCTTGATACCTGGGCTATTGACAAACAAGCTATAGCCTACACACATACACTTACACG
>OMOT01022676.1:3578-14045 GCA_900312575.1 Acanthochaenus luetkenii | reverse complement strand
TCAGCTCTCCACGTGTATTTGTTTACCTCTCGCAACAGCGGAGCAGGCGGACAAATACAAATCGTAGCCAGGTCATTTGCGGAAGGATTTTGTTTTTAATGCTGAAAATAAGAAACACGGTACCTTCTGTGCTGTGGCAAATTAAATAGAAAACACGGTACCTTCGGTACTTTCGGTGCCGTGGCAAATTAAATAGAAAACACGGTACCTTCGGTACTTTCGGTGCCGTGGCAAATTAAATAGAAAACTCGGTACTTTCGGTGCCATGGGAAAACTAGTACCGTCAGTACCGCAGCAATGTAAGTACCGAGTTAGTACCGAAGTACCGAGTACCGTGACAAGCCTAGTTTAACGTTAGTCACTTGTCCGCCGGGCTTTTAGATATTAACACGTGGTAGCCCGGGCACTTAATCTGCTTGTCCCGGGCGCCCGGGCTACCGATTTGTCCACCCCTGCTCTACCTGTAATGTGGAGAGGATTCTCTGGCCTACTAATGATTGTGCTGTTTGTGTCTTTTTGCACATTAACTCCCCTCTTCGCTGACCGCTGCATGCAGATAACTGGGAGCAAAGTTGCGGTAAGTAGCCCATTACTTATTTGGCTTCTGAGTCTTGTTCTTTCCATGTATCTGTCTTCATTCTCCCTCTCTCCCTCCATCCTCCCCTTCTACTGTCTCTCCTTTACCCTTTGGAAAGATGTCATCGAGTACGTTCCAGAATGTGCAAGTGAGGTCATTTTTATGGCTTGGGTGTTTATTTTCAGCCTTAATATTGCCGATGAGCTGTAATTCCTGCATGTAAATGGTAGCATGTTCAAATGAGGGATGTAGAAATTATACAGCCTGAAAATGAACTGGGAAGCATTTTCTCTTTTGAAATGGATTGCAGTCTAACACTTTATTAGCATTTGAATATTGTAATACCAGCAATGAGTGATAGTTTTTACACAAATAATCATAATTTGCAATCTAATTTGTTTATTGGAACATTTTGCATACAAATGGCTTTCACTGTGTTCATTCTGTCTTTGAGACAGCACACATACTGAGAATATATCACTTAATAAGACTTTGTACACACACACACTGAAAATATATTAAGTGAATTTTTTCTTGCACAGAAATATTGGGCTAGTTTAATTACGTGGCAGTATTCACAGCTATATATTTTAATTTGTTGTCAACATCCCTATTTCTATTCCAAAACATTAAGGCATGTTACCTCTGTCTCACAAATGTATGCTCTTGTTTTTGTTGTGGATATCATTTCGCTTTCCCTCCCTCTAGTTTACAAAAGACCCCAATAATCTTAATAAATATACAATGTCAGCAGATTGCCAATACTTTCTCCACACTGTAATGCGGTAATAGCAGATTTTCTCTCTCCAGTTCTCACAAAGTGGTACCCTATTGCCTTTGTAAAGCGCTGGACATGATTTTGGAGGGGCTTTCAGGAAAAAGGCTTTTGCGAGTGTTGAATTGTCACCTTTAATGTGTTTCATTGCTGTTTGAGAGCTGCTTAAGGATTAAGGGGACTGTAAATCTTAACAGCAACAAGGACAAGGTAAAGCAGCACACTGTGACCTGGCCTCTGCTCTGCCCAGGCACCCAGACAAACCTTGCTCTTTGAGGCATTTTACAGAGACGTTTTGTATCGATTGCTTTTTCTCCCTCTTTGTCAAACTGTTCTTTTGTGCTTGGTTATTTCTGTGGAAATAGTGGGGTTTTGGCTAGGCTTGTATGGAGGTGGATGGAGTAGCTCTCGATCAGCAGCAATGGCCACATTGTGTTCAGTAAATGGAAAATGACAGAATTACCCCAGCTTGTGTCATGACCACTCACCCGAGATGTGGAGGCCTACTTTCAGAAGTTCTACAAACCATGTCAGAATGTGCCAAAGACCCTGGTTATCAAGAAGTTTCTTCAAACTCAAGGGCATGCTGAATAGAGTTCTCAGTTTCAGCCTGTCGGGCTGAGCAAAAAATAAATAAAATAAAAAATAAAGAATGTCTATTGTGTATTTAAAGTAGGTTAATCTGCATTTTGAGCACTCAGCACTGTCCCTGGTGCTGATTGCAAATTTTTGAGTCAATCAATTGTCAAGACTTTCTCTACTTGTTGAAATGTAGCTATTTATTTTATTCATCCAGCATCTCCTGTTTGCTGTAACTATATAGTGAATGTAGGTTACCACAGCTTTAGAGAACGGTGTTGACCAATGGGAGATGGTAATGTGATTTGAGCCACGTAAATTGCACAGCCGTTTCTGGCAATAACCGACTCGTGTTTATTTTTGGGAGGGGTTTGATCGGTCTCGGGCTCAGTATTGTATGTGATGATTTCGGGCTAGCCGGGTTCGGGCTTCAACTCACTCATGTCGGTGCGGTTCGGGTTTGAAATTTCAGGCCCGTTGAGAACTCTAACGCTGAACCATTTTAGCGGACCTCTATAACCTCTGTGTCGATCCCGCAACAGTAGCCTGCAGAGCTGGCTAACGTAGTGAAAGCTGGAAGCTGTCTCTTAAAAGCCACACTCAAAGAGCTAAAGAACCAGGGGGAAAGCATTTAGCCTGGTTAGCCGATTGTGGGCACAGTTAGCTCCCTGCTTGGCTGGCAGATTGCCATTTTCACGCTGTCAGCGCGCCTTGGTGGGAGGGAGCCTTCTCAGAGGGTGTTGTTTAGGATTGTCTATAGGGACTCACAACACTTACTCCTCTGTCTCAGGTATGAAATCTCTCTGGCATTTCCCCCTCTCCAGGTAGAGAATGAGGCAGGACTGCGTGAATTGGCTCTAATCCAGTCTGGACAGCGTATAAGTGTACCACACTGCTAAGTCCCATTCGCCCTCTCCACCTCCTTGATCGAGTTTGAGGGGAAGATGAGTAGGCCACGTAGCTGGCTATCAAGGTTCCTGCAGCTAGACGAGAAAAGTCAAGACCGGCCAGACAGCTCTGATAGGGCACTGTGCTGCAGCAGCCTATTGACCAGTATGACTGCTTTATAGCTTCAGTCTCTGTAAAGATTGGCCTGATTTACGTCACATTCTAACAACAATCTTTCAATGACTCCTGCTGTGTTATTGTGAAAGCAGACTTCCCTCTCTATACTAACATTGACAGGCTCTGCAGCTCAAATGGAACGATGCTGAGACTAAGAGAGTGAGAGTGAGAGTGCACACACCATAGAGAATGGGTGTGTGTTCCATGTGTTGACCTGCAGTAGCCACAGGGAGGTGATCAATATCTATATGAGACCCCTAAGACTGCCTGTTTCCACGGTAACATGCTGGTCAGCTCTGAGATGTCAGGTGGTGATGGTTTGTGTGTATACGCGTGTGTGTATGGGTGTGTGTCAGTCAAAATGTGTCTTTTAAAATGAATTACATTCCTTCCACCCACATGGGCATTGGAGGTGGACCTTTTCTCTTGTAAAGTGACCAACACATATTTTGAATGATAACCTATTTTCCAGGGTGTGAACATGTGTTGGGTGTTGAAACTGGTTGGTGACAGTACCATGCTCAGATGTGTTTGGGCAGTGAGATGTGGCAAGCATGAGAAAGAGCTGTCATTCGTGAAATAACATGGGGCGTGAAACGTGGAAAGCTGCCATTTGTAATGTCATAGAATGTGGATTAGAATAACTACATGGTCTTTCATTTTCATTAAGTAACTCGGTTAAAGTGCTCTCTGTGGCTATGGTTAGCAGTTGTATAGTTACTCAACCACAAAGATTAATGGATGTTTTTGTTTTTGTGTGTATCACTAGTATGACATTGGACAAGATAACCTTGAAATGTTCCCTTCATATGTATTCTAGTGCAAAACCTGAGATATGTTTTAACCCTCCTTCCTCTGTCTGTGTTTCCTGTTACCTTCACATCTGTGTGTGTTGCACTTGATCGGTTTACTTTGTACGTAGCCACCTGTGCTCATTGTCACCTGATGCTCCACCTCCGCTCATTGTGACTGCTGGTTTAAGGTTTTTGCCGAAGGGAGGGAGGACGTTATCAATAAGGCCAGAGGATTGCAAGTCATACAGATGGGGAAAGATGGAGTGAGTGAGTGAGTGAGAAAGAGAGAGTTGCGTGGATTTGAGGACAAACAGACATCTGCCTCCTCTTTTACTCCAACTCGGTGCTCGTTCACTGTGCCAAGAGCTTACGAAGGACCTTTATAAAAAGACAAAACATATGGTGAGCCGAAAGGAAATGAAGGCCCTATCTCATTCATTCCCCTTTGTACCTTTTAAACCCACATGCCTCAAACTACTTTTTGTTTCAAGCAAGCTATTAAACTGGTTGCTGAGGGTTGAGCAGATTTGATGTAGCACATGTCCTTGGTGCTTTAAAAGAACGACAATGAAAAATGAATCAATAGCGTGTGCCTCCCATGCCCTCATCCATGTTAAATTAAGATCAAGGAAACATGATCACTGGAGGGGACTGTTTGAATACGATTTTTGTTTGAATGGTTGAAAGCTTACTTTGGAGTTCATCTGATGGAAATAAAAAGTTGTCCACGAGTGAGATGATAAGAGAGGGTTTAGTTGAAACTAAAGTCGAATGGTGTATCTTCAGCAAGTCTGTAGTCAGTTTGTACTATAGGCTTTTATGGATATTGAATGTTAGCTGCTTCATTTACTCAAATATGTTTATTTTGTTTCTTTATTGATCCTTGCAGGGAAATTCTTTACAGAGCAAGTTAAGCTACAGAACAGCACTACTGTAGCTGGTGGGGATTCAGTGTCTTGCCAATGCACCTATCATCTTTGAGCTTATGCCTCACTGCCTGATTTTCTCTCATTAACTTATGTTAAAGTTTGTTTATTTCAAGTTCATTTATTTATATAGCCCTTTATCACAAGCATGTCTCAAAGGATTATGTTGTTTTCATTGGAACGTCACCAGAGCAGCATTTGATATTGTGAGACGAGTGGTTTTGCTTCTTCCATCGGGACCATTAGTCAAAGTTGCCTAGAGCTAACTAGGATGACAAAAACACAAAAATAAACAGTGTTCGTTTTCTCCCCCCAACCCCTTGATACCTTGAGTATTTACGCTTCAGTATAGTTAGATTTTATGCAGACACCTTTTCGCATATAATTTAAATGCTTTTCTGTCAAGAACTAATTCAGAAATGTCAAGTGGGATCTCATTCATTCATTCTTCATCCAATCTGTAGACATTTTTATAAAGGGTTATTACACCTCTCTGTCTGTAAGGATTCTGAGAACTCACATTGGATTTGGGAAGACGAAGAGATTTGAATAATAGTGCTTCACAATTGAATTAAGCCGTATTGTGCTGGAGCACTCTTTTCTGTCTCTTGTCAAACGTCACTATTACCCACGTTTTCTAGTCTTCTGTCTTGAAGACTACCCTTTAAAATATGAATATAACATTTAGCAAAGACAAGTTGATGACCACTAATACAATAGTATGTCTAACATGACCTACTGCTATTTGAGTTAATAGTGTAATTGCTTAGGTCTAATTTGTCCACCTAATGTTGTTCAAATTCATGGTGTACAGACCCAAAACTGATTTATCACGTCAACTTTGCATGTTTCTGCTGAATGACTTGTCTTCAGGCTTTCATGGTTGGCTGGACCTTTACGCGCTGTGGAAGAAGCGAAGGTTTAACTAAAAAACTACAACAAACAAATAAACAGCTATGATAGGGGGCGGGCTGTGTGGGAAGAATCAAGTCAACACCAGAGAAACAGAGGTCCCTTTTCTCTTTACTTCCTTCTATTACTTTTCTTTTAGCATCTCTTTTTTCTTTTCTTTTCTCTCTCCTCTTTTCCTTCCTTCCTTATTTTCCACACATCTCTTTTCCCATTTATTATACAACACATGTCTTTTCAAAGGCAGAAACAATCAGTCCTCTTCTATCAAAACAGGAGAGCTGGATGTCATTATTTTGAAGGGAACATGAAAGGCTGGAGTGGTCACAGTATGCTGATATTGGATTGAAAGGGGCCTATGGCAATGCTTTATAGTCTGTCTAAATTTGTGTTTGAGTGTGTGTGTGTGTGTGTGGGTGTTGAGTGTCTGTACATGTAGTAAGTAGCACTGTTCTTTTCCCTGCAGTTCCATTAGTCTTGGATCGAGTATGATAGAATGTGTCTTGGAGAGGGGGAGGGAGAAAGAAAAGTTGCAGGATTTTTAGTTTTGATGATTGCATATCTGTGAATATTATATGTGTATACATAATATATAGTTGTGTGTGTGTGTGTGTGTGTGTGTGTGTGCGTGTGTGCACATTCCCACTATATTGGATATACCAATGATGGAGCTTGTGAATACTGCCTATGCTCTCAGTTGTACTTTTCTCCCCCACAGCTTTCTCACACACTTGACGGCACTGCCGACATTGCTCAGCTCGGCAGGAGGCTCCTGCAGGGCCGCATTAGGCTCCATAAACTTTATAGCATATTTTTACAACCCACCTCTCTGTATGCATCCACCATCACATCCCATCGCATCTGCTTTAACTGTTCACACAGCTGTGAAATTCCTTGTAGCCCCATGTTTTATGGTTGCCCGCTCCTCCAGTCACTCCCGATTTCTTTATTTGCTTCTTTCGCTTTTTGACTCACTTCTCCACATCTGTGTATATTTAGCAAGTTATTTGCTTTGGTTGATGGAGTTGTCTGCTTTTTCTAGATGTGATCTCTGTGAAATGTGGGCTGTGTCTGAGTTTGTCAAGATTTGCATGGGGAATGTGTGTGGCGGGTGATGTGATAATGCACTTTCCTTCATAACCTTGCCAGCCTCTTCCCTCTTATGCATTTTCCTATCTGCACAAAATACAGTGTGACTTGACAATGACAGACGATATGTGGATTTGCCTTTCACTGTGGGCAGTGTTAACATGAGTGTGTGCATACAGCCTACTGATTCAAACCATCTCTTTCACATTTGAAACGATGTGTGGATGAGGAAGAGGAGGACAAAGAGAGGCGGCTGTTCACAAGGACTTATGGTCAATGTGAGGGGAAACCAAAGTTGTTCTAGCTGTGTGGCTTGGAGAGAGCCACATTTATGGCCGTTTATAATCCCCCCTTCTCTTGCAGTAAGCCCACCAGGCCCTGTGGGAGACCCCCTCTGCTCAGCCAACTAGTCCACTCAGCACAACATAGTGCTAACAAGGTATAGTCTCTCCCTATCAGCTTCAGCGCTTTCATAGCGCCGTCATACTTGGACGCACAAGAGTAAAGCCACATAATCGCCTCATCAACAGCCAGCTTCCCCCTGATTCCCCAGACAGCTCTCCGCTGTAATGATTGGTGACATGATCAAGGCCAGATCACTTGCTGTGCTGGCTTGCAGTTTCCTTTTTAAGGGTGCCCAGGAGAGATGGGCCACCATTTTGAAATGGCAGACTTCAAGTTTTATCTCTTTTTCTTTTGTCTGTTCTTCATTGTGCCCTGCCGAACTTTGCAGTGCACTTAAGGAAAGGGATAAGCGCTGAGTATGTCATTGGGAATATTTTACAACATTGTTTTATCTGGCTTGCTGAGGGTGTATCACTCTCCTTGCTATAAACACAGTTATTGGTCATTGATGCCTCTGGTCATATAGAGGCTGCAATGACTGCAGTTCTCCAGCGGTTATTGTAGTACTGAAGGCCGGCACTTGGTGGCAGTGGATGCCCATAGAACTGGCCACTTGGTGCGGCGCACAGGGGCTGAAACACCACATTGCTGCTATGGAATTGACCTAATGGGTTTCTCTCAGCCCGCGTAGCTCACCACTGTGTCTGCCACTAATGCCATTTGTTAGAAGTCTGATCTTTAAAGGGGAGAATAAGTGTGAAATGGCTCAACAGCATTCAAATGGATCTGTCTTCTCTGATCAATACTTTCGCCCTCCAATTGTAGACAGGGAGGGGAAAAAAGAACAGATTCATCATCGTTATCTTTCCTGCGTACAGATTTAAAAGTGAGACTACCTCTGACATGGCGGTAGACAGCCAGCGCCTAGCGGGTCCACCCTGCTTTTCCTTTTAACGCCCTCACTTGCACAATCAGGGCCTGTGATGAAGCACACATTACCTCGCCTGCTATCGATAAGACCTCTTGTGTTGACCACACTTTTATGCAATCAGACCTGAATTATTTATCAGACTGGTGCCACTGTGATGAACAAACGCAGTCCCTTGCTAACAACATGCTCAGAGAACCACACCATTTACATCACTACCTTTCCCTCCTCGGTCTCTTTGTATTTCCCTTTTATGCATTCTGCCCATAGACACCCCATTACTATCTCAGACTTCTTATTTATTCCACTGCAGTTGCTTCCCCTCAGGGATACGCACACTTAACCTCTATATATTTTCTGACCCCATCTCTTCATGTGAGCCATATTTGCTTATTGACGCCCTGTGCTCTTGACATGACATTGACTCAGGGCCACATGTGTGTTACGCTGAGACATGTCCTAGCCTGGTTATGGCTTCGTCTGCCCAGGTTGTTTTTCACCTTAGACATAGGTGACAGAGAGTGGCGGAAAGGCACATCCCTGCTCCCCCGCACATGCTGGGCTCACTATCTCTACTTCCTCCACCTTGTCACTCGGCTCAGGTGCCCTCACTTACATGCCACATCAATTTTTAATGCATAGCCATATGGCGGTCTTGTTTTTCTTCGGGTATCTGTGCCAAACAAATGAGTAAAAAAATAAATAATCTCCAGCTATTTTTGCTGATGTTTGAACATGGGTTATATAGGCTATCGGCTCCATCATTTTGTGTACAACCCATATCAAGCACTTCTTTAGAATGGGGCCAATTATTGGATATTGGCCTAAGGCTGATTTGATTGCAGATGTATAGTGTTCCAAATGATGATGCCCTTGATGTTGGATGTAGACCCAGCAGGTGAGCTAACATCCAATCCTTTTGAGAGATGGCTGACCTGTATCTTTATGTCCTGAGTGGTGTTTTTTTTTAAGGCCGATTGGGTGAATGGCATCTTCACACCTGAGAAGCTGGCCGTGGATCAAACATAGTCTGCCACAAGATGAGATAAAAACACAGGACCTTACAATGCAGACCCGTGATGTGTGTAATTACACAGTCATTTAATAAGACAAGCAGCAAATTCACTGTCATGTGTGAAGTGTTTTTCTTCCTTCCTGTCAAGATTTCCCATGTTAGCTTTCAGTTGCCTGTCTCTGCTGCTGACGGGTGTTGTTTGCTAGATTGTTTGTGTGTCACCTCTCATGTCTCAGTGTGAGGAGGAGGAATTTGCTACCACAAAAGAATGAAATTGAGAGGAAAAAAGTTCCTTCCGAGCCTTGCAAGTAGAACAAAAGAACAGACAAAAAAATCTTGATGTTATTATGCAGGCAACATCTTCGGAGCTTCTGATATAAATGAACTAAGGGTTCTAAAATTGTCATTTGAATTATGCCTTTCATCTCCCCATGGTTTTCAGTAAAGCAGTTCAGCACAAGTCTCCAGTGAATGTTTTCTCCTCCCCTGTTTGCATTTCTGAACAAGCGCCATAACAGTAATGAATTCTATTATTTTAAAACCAATTACTGTTAGTTGGGAGCTTTTTCGCCGCTGTTGTCGTTCTCTGTGGAATAGTGCTGCTGCAGTGTTGACTGCACTCAAACCTGATGGTATGTCTTCCTATTCCCCTATCAACCCATACTAATGTAGTTTTCTGGTGTTACTATACCTCCCCCATACACAGTACTATCTTTCAGAAGGACCATATTTGAAGGAATCGGAGCAATTAATGAATTGTATGTTTTTTTTATTCAGTAGCATAACATACCCTTTGAAATCAATTAAATACACCAAAAGTCAATACAGTGCATGAAATATAAGATGCTTGAAATGAAATACTGGAAATACATTCCACATTGTAGTCTCTAGATCATGAGGCTACTGTGAGCTACTTTAAAGATGAAAATCAATGCAGGGTTAAAGTATTTTGGCTTTTTATTTCAAATTCTTTCAATGTTTTTTATAGTTATCTGATGTTTGTCTTAATTAATGTTCTACTTTTTAATGTTACATTTCAAGTTTTTTATTGTAATGAAACATTGGCCAAAATGACCTTTTTTCTGCTCCCATTTGATCCAGTTTGGGAGTTCCCATCCTGTATTTGTCTCAAAAACCTTTCCAGTTAGACAGTTTTCTATCAAAAGCAGTGGAGAGGGGAAATGACAAAACAATAGAAAGAAGCTCACAAGGACGACAGAAAACAATGCCAATAGTTGATGTCACACTGAATTTGACAATAATATATTTAGGCAATATATTTAATGGGACATTCTTTAGCTTCTTTTCCACATACTATATGTTCTACATTTCTGTAGGTGCATTCGGAAGTTATATGAAATAAAACGATTATCTTTTATACACATCTATATCCCTCAGTTTCATTTGCAGTAAACACACACATATATGCATGTGTATACACACACAAGAAAAAAAGAGAGGGAAC